>CM064862.1:32000270-32091598 GCA_032719365.1 Prinsepia uniflora
AGACAGGTGGTACGCCTGATTCCGACATCCGAGGAGGAAGTTATGATGTTCGGAAGGTTGAAGGCATTACCGTAATTTGGCTAAAATAAGGGGAAAAGTTGACTTTTCGTACGATCGGGTTTTGACATGTTGACATAGGACCGTTAGGTAGATCTTGTCATCCTGAATTCAACGACAGGCGGCACGTGTTCATCGGACCTAAGTTGAGTGAGTTACCGGTCTGGAGCGATAAGGGCAAAATTGTAATTTTGGAGTCAAAGAGGGGCATTTTGGTCTTTTGTACTTTGGGCTTGGTGCAGCTGGGTTTGGACAAGTGTCCACGTCAGAGTGGGATTTTTGTGTGAGGCTTGAAGGGATGGTGACACGTGGGGCTTGGCTAGAGGGTTCTAGTGAGTGCACGGGTGTTTCAAATCGTGCAGGTGTGTGTGTTCGTGTGTGCCCGTGTGTGTGTGTTCGAAGAAGAGAGAACAGAGACTGAGAGATTTTGAGAATTGATCGGTGACTGTGTGTGTTTGTGCGAATTGGTGAGTGTGTAAGTGACTAAGTGACTAAGCGAATTGGTTTTCTATAATTGCACGTTTTTTGTGAAAATAACGTATTTGGCACGTTTTACGATAAAAGGTTAATTTCTGCTTATGACGTTATAGTTTCGGGATTTCAAATGATAAATGGTTTTTACTGATTATAAAGGGCTTTGAGACATGGTTTGATGATCAAAGTTTTCGGTTTTAGAATCGGATTTCGGTAAACGAGATTTGGTTTTAAAGTTGAAAAGTGAAATTCCGGATTTGGGTTCAGAATGACGGTTCTGGATTCCGGAATGGCATCAGACCAGTGGTTTCGAATTCGAGTTAGGATGTGGATTTGGATTTGGTTTTCAAATGGTTTTGGATTGGATTTGCTGGATCTGGTTATTGGGTTTAAAGACCCGGATATTGTGATTGACGGGAGACGGGCCCGGATTGGGTTTAAAGACCCGGATTGAGTTTAAAGACTCGGGAGTTTAAAGAATCGGATATATTGATATTTCCCCCGTAGGCCTATTGAGTTTAAAGACTCGGGAGTTTAAAGACTCGGATATTTTTGAGACCTGGATTGAGTTTAAAGACTCGGATAGATCTAGCAGGTTTGATCGGATAATGATGGCTTGATATTTATGTTTTGTGATACGATTTTATGATGTTTATGTTATGATTTCTATAACTGTTTTTATAATGATTCAGCAAATGTTTTATGACGATCCTTCTAGGATTTCTAACTGTTTTCAATAACTGGGTTATGCATGTGATTTCAAAACGGAGGGCTAAAACCCTGGTTTTATTATTGAAATGTTTTTCGGAAAGTATTTTATTGTTTATGGTCCACTCACACCTTCTGTTTTAAATTTCCCTCCAGGTCGTGGAACTAGCGCGGGGTTGTGACGTCGAGGCAGCGTCAGAGGCATAGAATTTTCGAGAGTGACCCCGGAGTGCTTAAACTTTTCCGTTGTACGTGTACCTTGTTTATCGGATTTCTTTCCTTTGTATTTAGTACTATGCTCTATAAAACTTGACTTCGGGATGTTTAAAGTTTCTCCTGAGTCTGACTGTGTAGTTTGGTGGTTTATCGTGAGTTTATTTTGGTTTTGTGTCGGGGTGTCAGACGGAAGCAGGATTTACCTTGGTTTTCGGGGTGGAACCGGGGTGGGTCCTGACAAAAATCGTCATCGAACTGGAGAACCTAAGCTACCATGTGGAATGCCAAAAGAATGCTCACGGGTTCAACAGTTAACCCACTCTGTTTTTTCTGGGTTTGCTTCACTACTCACAAACCGCCTCACCTAGTTCAAGTCACCACTCATCTCTGAACTCTCACTCAGTCACAAATACTTCACCCTACAACTCACACTGAAGAGGGATAACTTTTCTCTCTGCCTCAGTTTCCCTCATTTTCATCGATCAACCAAATTAATATAACTCAGACATGTGAGATTTGGCTAGAACCAACCAGAACGTCCCCACGTGTCCCAATCTCCCACACTCTGGTGCAAAATATCCAATCCTTTAGGGACAGATGTCCCCATCTAATTGCTCCCTCATTACAAAAGTTGCCCAAAAGACCATTTTGCCCTTGTTTTCAAAATGACCATTTTACCCCTCGTACATTTAGACCCATAACGAATTCATCCGAAGTACGATGACGATGTGCCACCTGTCGTTGTATTCAGGGCATCGAGACCTACCTAACGGTCCTCGATTTTAGTGAAAAATGTTTACCACGCAAAAAGTCAACAATTTCCCTCTTTTTAACCTTATTACGAAAATGCCCTCGACCTTCCGAACATCACAACTTCTTCATCGGATGTCGGAATTGGACGTACCACCTGTCTACGGACTCGTGACGTCCGAAACTACGTCACCGTCATCGGTTAAAGTCCATTTGACTGTCCGAACTAAAAGTCAACATTTTGCCCAATTTCAGGGCAAAATCATCATTTCGCACCGTCCATCCGAACGCATCCAACTAATCACCGATTAACTTCACTAATCCATTATTAACAACTAATTTAATCCCGATTTCTAGGACGGGTCGTTACAGAACCCCTCTTCGGATGATGACTCCTCTTTCGAACCTGGCCTACCTAGAAGCTCTGGGCGTACGACGTGGTAGGGTAGTGCCAGTTTTTCGAAGGCTGGGACTGTTCGTAAGAAGAAGAAGAAAAATAAGAAAAAAGGGTAAGAAGCTTGTTAAGGGCTGTAAACCTCATGTCAATGTCCCAATAATTTCTGATGATGACTAGTCTTTCTTGCTAGAATATTTGTTGATTGAATGAGATCTCCCGTCAGTTGGAGGTTAAGCAGTTCATTAAGGATTTTAAGCTGGGTTTTTTGGGGCTTGTTGAAACTAGAGTAAGGCAGGTTAATGCTAGGCGGTGTTTGAATTTGATTTGTGATTGTTGGAATTGGAGTCATAATTATTCTAACCATTGGGGTGGTCAGATTTGGGTGGGCTGGGACCCTACAAATTCTCGGTGCAGATTTTGAGTACCTCCGTTCAGTTTATCCATGCTTTTCTGGTTTGTGTGGAGACAGGGATGTCTTTCTTTACCACTGTGGTGTATGGTTCCAACTCTGAAACTAGTCGTCGTGACTTATGGAGGTCACTTTCTGTCTTATGTGAGACTATTTGTGACTCTCCTTGGGTCTCTTCGGGGGATTTTAATGATGTTACTTCTCATTTGGAGTGTCATCGTGGTTTTGGTTTATGGGATGGTGGAATGCGAGACTTGTGTAAATGTTTACAGGATTGTGGGTTCGAGGATTTGAACTATTCTGGATCGTTCTTCACCTGGTCGAATCATCAATTCTCGGGTAATTTGATTAGGAGGAATCTTGATAGAATCTTGGTTAATTTGGAGTGGCTGAACTGGAAACTTGATAGAATCTTGGTTAATTTGGAGTGGTTGAACTGTTTCCCTAACTCGAAGGCTGTGTTTCTTAATTATGGGTCTTCTGATCACTCGCCTGGAGTGGTTCATTTGGGTACTCTTTACTCAACTTGTAAGGCTCCATTCAAGTTCTTCAACTTTATGGCTGATCATAGTGAATTTATTCCCATTATTGAACATGCTTTTTCTTCTCCTTGTCATGGAACTTACCAATTCCGGTTAGCTTCACGTTTGAAGCGTGTGAAGGCAGCTTTGAAGGGGCTGAACCGTGGCCCTCTTGCTGATGTCACTGAGGTGGTACACCTAGCTAAAAGTGCCCTTGATCGCTGCAAGGAGGCCTTGGTCTCTAATCCTATGGATGTTGAACTTCTAGAGTGTGAAATGAGAGGTTTGAAGAAGTATGTCGAGTGTCTTATGGCCGAAGAATGCTTTTTCAGGTAGAAAAGCTGTGTGCAATGGATGGAGGGTGGGGATAAGAACTCTTCCTTCTTCCACAAAGTCATTAAGAAGAGAGTTAATAGAAATAAGATTTCTTTTATTTTGCGCGAGGATGGCTTAACTACGACTGATAACTCTAAGATCAAGGCTCAAGCTGTGGGTTTTTTTCAAAAGATCATTGGTTCTAACTCCTCTGCCTGCAATTTCCAACTTGACCATCTTGTGGGTTCCTGGATTTCTGAAGAGCAGACTGAATGTTTGATCCGCGATGTCACTGATGAGGATTTTAGGGCTACATGTTTTAGTCTGAAACCTAATAAGGTGCCAGGGCCCGACGGATTTAATGCCTACTTCTTCCATCGTGCCTAGCACATTGTTGGGCCTCATATCATTGCTGCTATTAAGGAAGTTTTCTGCTCTTCCAAGATTTTGGGTGAGATTAACTTTACTATTATCACCTTGGTTCCCAAGGTGCCTTCTCCGAACACTATGGGGGATTTCCGGCCTATTTCTTGTTGCAATACAATTTATAAAATTGTTTCTAAGATCATTTCCATCCGTATTAAATCGGTTTTGTCTTCTATCATCTCTCCTAACCAAGCTACTTTTATTGAGGTCAGAAGAATTGGAGATAACATTATGTTAGTGCAAGAATTGCTTAAGTGTTATTGCCTTAACTCGGGAACCCCTCGATGTGTGGTGAAGGTTGACATCCTCAAAGCTTATGATACTGTGTCTTGGGATTTTATATTTGATACTCTTTTGTCTTTTTGATTTCCTACTCGGTTTATCAGCTGGATTAAAATGTGTATCACGAATCCTCGTTTCTCAGTTGCTGTGAATGGTGAGCTCGTCGGGTTCTTTCCTGGGAAGTGAGGATTACGCCAAGGTGATCCTATTTCCCATTATCTGTTTGTAATTGCTAAGGAAGTTTTTTCCCTTATGATCAACTATGCCATCTCTACTAACCCCAGTTTTCGGTTTCATTAGCGGTGTGATAAAACCCGTCTCACTCACCTCTCTTTTGCGAATGATCTAATTGTTTTTTCTCATGGTGACGAGAATTCCCTCTTGGCCATCAAGCGTGCAATTGAGCTGTTCTCCAATATTTCGGGCCTCCAACCTAACCTCAGCAAATGCCATATGTTTACGGCTGGGATTGCGCTTGAGGTTAAGCTTAATCTTCTCGGTTGCTTTGGTGTTCAAGAGAGCTTCCTGCTGGTGCACTACCTTGGTGTTCCCATTATTACTACTGAGCTAAGCTTCAATGATTGTGCCCCTCTTCTTGAACGGGTTTGTAACCGCATTCAGGCTTGGGAGCACAAAGCCTTATCCTTTGCTGGTAAACTTCTTCTCATCCAATCTGTTCTAAGGAGTATTATTGTATTTTGGCTTCTCACTTATTTCTTCCTAAGCAAGTTGGCAAGGAAATTGAGCACATTTTCAGAACTTTCCTGTGGTCTGGCAAGAGCTATGGGTCCTACCATGCGAAGATGTCGTGGTCTACAATGTGCAAGCCTAAGATGGCAGGTGGGTTGGGAATTCGTAAGCTTTTACTTTGGAATCAAGCTATGATGGCGAGATATATTTGGATCTTGTGTTCTGAGAACCACTCGAGTTTGTGGGCTCAATGGGTGAAGGCTTTCTTTATCAAGGATAAGAGCTTCTGGCTTGTTTCTCCCCGACCTCTTGTTCCTGGAACTGGAGGAATCTGCTGACGATTTGGGATGTGGTGCAGCCTCTTATTCGCACTCGTATTGGCAACGGTGAGAAATCTTTCTTTTGGCATGATTATTGGCGTGACCTTGGTCCTTTGTTTGATAGGTTTGGTCCCAGTAGTTTTGATTTAGCGGTTATTCCTTTTAATGCTAAATTTAACTCCGTGATCCTTTCTGATTGTTGGAGATGGCCTTTTATTAATAGTCAGTTATTGGTTTCTATCTCGAGATCTTGTCAGCTTATTTCTATCTCTCCCTCTCTTGACGATCAATACTTTTGGGCCCCTAACTCCAATGGCAAGCTTTCCTTTAGTTCTATGTGGGAAGCTCTTTCTAGTGATGGTACCAACGTTGCTTGGGCCCATTTGGTGTGGAACAAGGCTTCTATCCCTCGTGCTAGCTTCATCCTTTGGATTGCTATCAATGGCTGTCTTGCTACTCTTGATCGTATTCGTCGATTTTTTTGCCAGAACTAGTTATATGTGTGTCCTATGCAATAGGTCTACTAAGTCACATGAACATTTATTTTTTGATTGTCCTTTCAGTGGAGGCATTTGGGAAAAAGTTTTGTTCAATTGTGGTGTTCCTTGGCGCAACCCTCATTGACCTGTTTTTTTGGATGATGCTGCGGTGTCCTGGAGAGGTAATTGTCTTACCAACATCATATAAAAATTGGCTTTGGCGGTTAGTGTCTACTGTATTTGGAGGGAAAGGAATAATCGTATTTTTTGGGGCTCTAGGTGCTTCGCCGCTATCATCTTCAACCAAGTCTTGGAGATGATACGTTTATGGTTGAATTTGATTAAGTTCAAGTTAACTAGTAGAAATGTTTCAGTTACTAGGCATTGGAATATTCAAGTGATGTAATTGGGTCTCTGTGCTGTTTTTTCCTTTAGTCTCTTTTGGTTTAAGTCTTGTGGTTTTTTCTCCCTTACCGTCTTCTTGTTGATAGTGGGCGGTTTGTTTTCTCAGTTACCCTTTTATGGGCTTGTTTATGATGTTTCCTCTTATATATAATTTTTGACTTAACCAAAAAAAAAAGATATAATTGGAAGATATACAAGAGAAAGAAATCACAAAAGTGGCATGATTAAATCAATTTGTTGTTTCATTAATGCTACATTTATTTCCTTCATTTTCCACCGCCCACCCGTACGACCCAACCTCATTTTTTTCTTCAATATTCAAACTCACAGACTCATACCCATCAATTTTCTGTGCCTCTCTCTCTCTCTCTCTTCATTAATTTCTCATGCACCTCCTCTATATTCACCACACAAGAGCCCAGCAGCATCTTCCATACAACTAATCAAAACTCGCTATTTCATAGCTGGCGGTTGTTTGGTGTGACGGTGTCTGTTCAACCGCCATACATGGACACAATATGATGTTAACATTTTCTTAATTTCTTTCTTAATTAATACCACCCCTCATTTTTCATTTTCTTCTTGGGTTTTTGAGGCTGCCTAAGCACAAAACATAAGGTACCAAAATGGAGATAGAAGCAAGCGGTGGCCACGGTGGCGGTGGTGGTGGCAGCGGTGGAAGTGGAAGAGGTGCATATTTGGTGTGGGAGGATCTGAGTGTGGTGCTCCCGAACTTCAGCAAGGGATCGCCGACAAAGAGGTTGCTGAATGGGCTGAGTGGTTATGCTGAGCCTGGTAGGATCATGGCCATCATGGGCCCTTCTGGCTCTGGCAAATCAACCCTCCTTGATTCTTTAGCAGGTACAAATAAATTCTTTATATATATATATATATACTTTTGTTCATCAAGTTTTATTTAATTTTCTTACATAAATCCGAACTTTTCATTTTGTGTGTTAAATGAATGATTTACATTTGCTTTAAAATACTCCTTTTGATCTTGCTTACAAAAAGAACCCACGTAAAAGAAAATACTCCTTTTACTAATTTAGAGAAAATTCAATATTAAATTAGGTGTGTTCGGATGAAATTTTTTAAAATTATTAAGAATTTATAAAAAAAAAAGAAATTTAAATTAAATAGATTATTTTTTTAACGTGTACTATTTCATTTTTAGGTAACAAAAAAATAAAGTGAAATTTAAACCTGTAATTCAATGTTTATATATTAATCTTGGGTATAAATAAATAATTTTAAAAATAACACATTTTTATATGAAATTTAAATTTGGAATTTATGTCATCCGAATTTTATGTTTTTTATTTTCTTAAAATTTTAAATTTCTATATTTATGCATCTAAATAAAGAATTACTTGATATTTTAACTTTTTAACAAATCCCATTATTTTTTTTTTGCCTCATTCAAATACACCTGGAATGAGTAAGAGGTTAGGGGGTTGTTAATTAATGATTTAAAACCCTAGACCCAAGTGAAGTAATTTTTCCAAAGACTATAGTTTGAGTTGTTTGTCAGATTCAATTGTAACTTTTGAAACTATATGCACCCGGGCCGTGTTCAAGTAATTTTGATTAATTTAATTTAAAATAGACTATCGCTTAGATTCGGGGAAAAAAAAATACAAAATATATGTCTCTTGAATTGACAAAACAAGAAGAAAAGTTGCCTTAAACCTTTGTTTTCCTCCGGTGACCATTATTTGGAAGAGTACCACGGGGCATGGGACATTACTTGGGATATGGGTTTACTATCCTTTAACTGGATTTGCTTTGTCCTACATTCATGTGAAGGCCATTCAACAGCCACCTACCACCTCACACCTCACACCTCACTCCTCACACCTCACGTAGTAGCGCTTTTAATCCAAATTTTGCACCTGGCAAATCATAAATTCTTGCACTTTGATGTTGCCACTTTTCAATATTTTCCTTTCCTACTCTATTTTCTTTATCCAAAATATGACGCAAAATAAATGTAGGAAAATTGTGTACACCGGCACACGGTATACCACATTTTATATTCATGGGATTGGAAAACAAAAAAATCGAATTATTTCAAATTTGAAGTTTAGAAATAGAAATCGTAAATAAATAAATAAATAAAATATGTTTCATAATATTTTAATTTATACAGATATTAAATTAAATCTGTTTTACTTTTAATTCTAAAATTGGTGTAGCGATGCACCACAAGAGATCCCAAAATTATAAATAGTCAATGTTGACGTTATTTTTAGTTAATAAATGTTGGCTTGTTTTGTTATGTTTGAGACAGGTAGGCTTTCAAGAAATGTGGTTATGACTGGGAATATTTTGTTCAATGGGAAGAAGAAGAGACTGGCATATGGTGCTGTTGTAAGTAATGGTTTTTCTTTTAGATTTAAATACGATTGTTAACACCCGGGGAAAAAAATTAATTAACATCCAGAAAATGGTTGTTTCCAAAAAAAAAAAAACTAAATTTTGCTCTCATTGAGAGTTGAACTCAAGACCTCCCGCTTACTAAACGGGTGCTCTAACCAACTGAGCTATGAGAGCTTTTGTGCTTTCGTCCCGCAAATTTGTTTTTTATTGTAAACAAAACCAATATTTCCTCATTTCACTGTGAATTATGTGGCATTTCAGGCATATGTCACACAAGAGGATGTGCTGTTGGGAACACTTACAGTGAGGGAAACCATAACATACTCAGCTCACTTGAGGCTCCCTAGCAGTTTTAGCAGAGAAGAAGTGAAGAGCATTGTGGAAGGAACCATTATGGAAATGGGCCTCCTTGAATGTGCGGATCGATCAATTGGAAACTGGCACTTAAGAGGCGTTAGTGGTGGCGAGAAGAAAAGAGTAAGCATTGCACTAGAAATTCTAACAAGGCCTTGCATATTGTTTCTTGACGAACCTACTAGTGGCCTTGATAGCGCCTCAGCTTTCTTTGTAATTCAAACACTTAGAAGCATTGCGCGGGATGGTAGAACAGTTGTTTCATCTGTTCACCAGCCAAGTAGTGAAGTGTTTGCACTCTTTGACGACCTCTTCTTGCTATCTGGTGGTGAAACTGTTTATTTTGGAGAAGCAAAGACCGCTATTGAGGTAACACAGGGGATATTTGTAGCTTGATTATAATAATAAGCAGAGTCTCTCATTAGTACCATGGCACAATGCATATGTTCTTGAAGCACAATTTTGTTTTTTTTTTTGAGTAACAATGATATTTTTTGTTTTTTGTTTCGGTAGTTTTTCGCTGAAGCTGGTGTCCCATGTCCCAGTAGAAGGAATCCCTCTGATCACTTTCTGCGTTGCATAAATTCTGACTTTGACATTGTGACTGCCACACTGAAAGGATCTCAAAGAATTCGTGTACGTGTTAATTCTAGCTCAGCTCTTCGTGTACAATATGTCATCCTGAAATTAACTTGCTCATAATTATGTCCATCTTGTCAGATTTCGTGTCTTTCAAGTTTTGTATTTTGGGTTTTGATGAGCACGTTGGTCTTCAAAAATAGTCTTTGAAAATGCAGCTGCTCTATGAAATTTTTTTCTTTCTTTGGTTATATCGGCGGTCTTTTCCAGTACTAAATCTATCTCTGTGTCTGAATTATATTAGGATGTCCCAACTTCATCAGACCCTCTCTTGAATCTGGCAACAGCAGAGATCAAAGCTAGGCTTGTTGAGAAATACAAGCGTTCAAAGTACGCAAGTAGAGTGAGAGCTAGAATGCAAGAAATATCAGCAATTGTGAGTTTTTCAACTTGAGCTCTCTACTCTCATTTCTGTCTGTAATATGTTAGAATTATTTTCAGATATTCTCTAAAGTGAGCTGTTTGTCTTACAAAACTATGTCAAAAGCTATAAATCACTGGAAGAAATATGTGTGAATCAGTCCATTTGTTGCAGGAAGGGCATGTAATTGAAATGAAAACCGGAAGTCAAGCAAGTTGGTGGAAGCAACTTTCAACCCTGCTGCGAAGATCTTCGCTGAACATGTCTAGAGATGTGGGGTATTACTGGTTAAGGATAATCATCTATATATTTGTATCAATATGCGTCGGGACTATCTATTTTGATGTTGGCACTGGCTATACTGCAATCTTTGCCCGGGCAGCCTGTGGTGCCTTCATAACAGGCTTTATGACATTTATGTCTATCGGAGGTTTCCCATCCTTCATAGAGGAAATGAAGGTAGGCATTGGCACATAAACACATGCAAACTAGAATACACATCTTTCTTTGGTACTTAGGTTTTTTGTTGTAAACAGGTGTTCTACCGGGAAAGGCTGAACGGATACTATGGAGTTTCGGTGTTCATCATATCCAATTTCCTCTCTTCATTCCCATTCTTGGCTGCAGTTACTATTACTACTGGGACTATCACTTACTTTTTGGTGAAATTTCGGACAGGGTTTTCATCGCATTATGTCTACTTCTGCCTCAACATATTTACCTGCATTTCTGTGATAGAGAGCCTTATGATGGTTGTAGCCTCTCTGGTTCCAAATTTCCTCATGGGCATTATAACAGGAGCCGGAATCATGGTAAGAGACATAGCTAGATACTCAAATGCTCGATAAAGCTTTCCTTTCATCAAGTCTTGGTCTAGCATTTCAACTAAAATTATTGTGTACGTACTACGCAGGGCATCCTGATGATGACCTCGGGGTTCTTTCGCTTGCTGCCCGATCTGCCAAAGCCATTCTGGCGCTACCCAATTTCATATCTCAGTTATGGCTCATGGGCAATACAGGTAACTCTTTCTGAGAAATACTACATGCCGTGTCACAGATGCTGGTTTCTTGGTGTACAAGCAAAAGTCTCATGAGATAGATTACAAGCAAAAGTCCCATGAGATAGATTAACCTCAGTCTTGCTGTAATCTGAAATGCAGGGCGCCTACAAGAACGATTTACTTGGGCTTGAGTTTGATCCGATGATACCCGGTGAGCCAAAGCTGACGGGCGAGTTCATTATCAAACATATGTTTGGAATACCAATAGACCATTCCAAGTGGTGGGACCTGGCTGCCATTGTAGCCATTCTTGTGCTGTACCGGGTTCTTTTTTTTGTGATTCTCAAGTTCAAGGAGAACGCGTCGCCGTTGTTTCAGTCGCTATATGCAAAGAGGACACTGCATCATCTTGACAGGAGGCCTTCTTTCAAGAAATTGCCCTCTATTGGTTCCAAGAGGCACCAACCTCTCCGCTCGTTGTCTTCTCAAGAGGGCCTTAACTCTCCACTGCAGTAAAACTTACAACTCAGCATTCATCTCTTCATGTGGTTTATGTAATTATTAACTTTTGCTCAGTAAAAGATCACATCAAACATACGAAAAGTTTCTATCGGAGTTTTATATGCAGAAGCTGTACGTTTCATAATTTTTTATTTTAAGTTCACATGAATATTATGATAGGAATAACACAATACAAGGTGAAGAATGATGTTAGTGGGTTAAATTTATATGTTTAGATTGAATCAATTGGCCACAAATTTTTCACATTTGCTTGCTGGATGGGATTTACTGCTATTTACAGTTGGCTTGGTTCAGGCAACTGGACAGACCAGCGCAAACCTTAAACCGAATTGGTCCGACTAGTTTGTTAATTAACAAATGGCCACCGAACTGCCATATTTCGAAATTAGGCCGTATCGTTGGTTTGTTTACCAGGCCGGACCAACTAGTTCGTTACTTAAATATACGTTCATAGTCATTCCTTTAAAAATCTTAAGTATTTTTATTAAAAATAAGAGTAAAATTATATTTACAAGTGTGTTTATATAATTCCCCAGTTAAATATAAATGAAACCCAAAGTTGACTCTTATTTTACCATTATAAACTCACTTGAAACAGCAATTTTACTCTTATTTTAACAAAAACAGTTAAGAGTTTTAACAGCAAAATTGTCAATACACATTTAGGCATAATTTAAGAACGTCTGTTACTAATAGTGAAGTTTATGGATGTTAGCTAAAATTAGTATAAAATTCAAGGACGGTAGCAATAATTTTCCTTTTGAATTTTTTTTTATAATAAAATTATAATTTTTTTTTTCTGTGATATCCCACCAATAGTTACTTCACCTGGGCATACAATCATATCAACTGGTTGGCAAAAAAGAACAAATTGTTGTAAATTGTATTAAGTGATATGTCTATTTATATAAATGGGTACAAGGGGTAGATAGGTAATTGTACTTATATTAACCCTAACCATATATAAGTGGGTTAATTAGTCTTGTATGAGACTCTCTTATTATTCAAGAAGAATATTTCTTTCTCTACCTCCTTCTCTAATTCACTCCCTCCCTAAATTCTTCACAACACGTTATCAGCACGATCGTCTCCAAATCGGCGATTGCTCAAGAGAAGGATAAATCCAATCAATACGATCGTCTCCAAATTGGTGATTGCTCAAGAGAAGGATAAATCCAATCAAGTAGGTTTTCTAAATCCAAATTTGATTGGAATCAATAATTATGATGTTTGTAATCACATGAATTAATGATAATTGATATGTTCAATTGAATTATTTGACATAATCTTCATGATATTTTGTTCCATGTTTGTAATCATGTGAATTAATGATTATTGATATGTTCAATTGAATTATTTGACATAATCTTCATGATTTTTTGTCCATGTTTGTAATCACATGAATTAATGATCATTGATATGTTCAATTGAATTATTTGACATAATCTTCATGATTTTTTGTTCCATGTTTGTAATCACATCAATTAATGATCATTGATATGTTCAATTGAATTATTTTACATAATCTTCATGATTTTTTGTTCCATGTTTGTAATCACATGAATTAATGATCATTGATATGTTCAAAAAATTATTTGACATAATTTTCATGATTTTTCATTCCATGTTTGTAATCACATGAATTAATGATCATTGATATGTTCAATTGAATTATTTGACATAATCTTCATGATTTTTTCGTTCCATGTTTGTAATCACATGAATTAATGATCATTGATATGTTCAATTGAATTATTTGACATAATCTTCATGATTTTTTCGTTCCATGTTTGTAATCACATGAATTAATGATCATTGATATGTTCAATTGAATTATTTGACATAATCTTCATGATTTTTTATTCCATGTTTGTAATCACATGAATTAATGATCATTGATATGTTCAATTGAATTATTTGACATAATCTTCATGATTTTTCGTTCCATATTTGTAATCACATGAATTAATGATCATTGATATGTTCAATTGAATTATTTGACATAATCTTCATGATTTTTTGTTTCATGTTTGTAATCACATGAATTAATGATCATTGATATGTTCAATTGAATTATTTGACATAATCTTCATGATTTTTTGTTCCATGTTTGTAATCACATGAATTAATGATCATTGATATGTTCAATTGAATTATTTGACATAATCTTCGTGACTTTTTGTTCCATGTTTGTAATCAGATGAATTAATGATCATTGATATGTTCAATTGAATTATTTGACATAATCTTCATGATTTTTCCGTTCCATATTAGTTGAATTGATGGTTCATCATGAGGTTGCATACACCATAACTATTTGTTGAATTGATGGTTCATCATGAGGTTGCAAACACCACAATTAGTGGAAAATATAAAAGAAACTTTGATGGTCCATCCTTCCTCATTTTGTGCCACAATTAGTATAAAATATAAAAGAAGCTATAATAGTCCATCCTTCCTCATTTTGTGCCACAATTAGTGGAAAATATAAAAGAAGTTTTGATGGTCCATCCTTCCTCATTATATACATGATCATATGACATGATAATTATGTTTATGATATGATGATATACATATGATGTATATATAATGATGATATACATGATGCATATATAATGATGACATACATGATGCATATGACGATATATGATATATATGAATATATGTATGATGCAATGACAATGATGTGAATAATACGATGATGATAAGCTATGATGATAATGGATGATGTATTGGGCAATTGATTGCTGTGGTAATGGATGATGATAACGATGGTAATTACAAACGGAATAACAGTTTAAACGACTGCAATACAAGCCTTGAAGGCTACACAACTTAATTATCACTGTTGACATAAATTAATTGTCATTAAGTTGAGTCCATGCCCATAGCCCTGAAGGCTACACAGTCCAAGCCCAGAACGATACCAATTTAATTCAAGCACAGAAGGTTGGACCAGGCCCAGAAGGCCTATAAACACCAAAGACCCATGACTTAGATTTGCCCGACCCAGTCGGCTCCGATCAAATCGGTCCAATCATATTAAATTGATCTAATTGTATCGAATCGGTCTAATCAAACTGAACTAGTCAATTTGAACCAAATTATTCTAATCAAACGGTCCAGTCGAACCGAACCATATGAATCGGACCATCACATTCTGAAAAGAAAAGAAAACATTTTATTTTTCTTTCTTTTCTTTATTTTTCACTTATCTGTTTGAAGCATGGATCTTAATGCCCGAAGCATTATGTCAATTTATTTTAACTGTATTCCCAAAGTATTTATTTAACGTATGAAATCATCTTATGCCAGAAGTATTCATTCAAACTATTATTACGTGCTATTTAATTATATTGTTTAATGTTTTTAAATTTATATATTTATTTTATTTAGAAAATGTATGTGTTTAAATGAATCAGATGTTCTAAACTAGAGATTTATAAATGAGCTCATAGTCTATACTAATCACCGAACCTGTAGTTTCGGAAAAGTTAAGAAAAAATGGACTTGCAGATTCTTTCATGAATTCACTCGACATGATAAAACAAGTAGATTTTACATTTTAAATCTGATTTATCATACCATTTGTTAGAACTTGATGTTCTTATTTGCTGCTTATGGATGAGTTTTCTCAAAGCATTAAATGCAATGATTTTTCCCTTATATAGACTCTAGAAGTGCAGTTTAACCACTATAGGGACAATTTCTTGCCTGAAGCAAGACATGAATGACCCATCATCCATTCTAAGGATTTCAAATCCATGTATAAATATCATTTGGAACATGTTTTTTTTCTCTCACTCGAATATGATTTAATTCAATTCAAACACTTATTCTCATGCATGTGACCTATTGAATTAAATCTATAAATATGTATATTATTTGGGGACGTTTATTGTCTGGCTGACAATGTTATACTCCGAGAGATATAACCAAAGAACATTGTTGAATGGTACTGAATTACCATCAATAAGATTCTTTATTCTCCAAAGTTCCAGAAGAACATTGTCGAGATTTACGGATATTCGAGTCAACGGTTATCACATTGAAAATACTAATGAGAAGAAAGTGGAATATCTTTGCATAACCTCCAATTAGTATGACCAGAAGTATACACTGGAGAAACTAGCCTGAAGCTAGCCAAAAGTTAGCCAGAAGCTAACTAGTACGAGCAATTGCTCATTATGACATGACCGGTTGGGACACCTAGGTCAGAGTAATGATGCGCCTTATCCTAAATATATTGCACGGGCATCCTCTTACTCATAAACACCTTGGTGTTAAATGAGACATTATGCCAAGTTTACTCGTTAGCAGAAACCGAATATTAGACCATTATATGCAAAGATGAGTTAAGACTCCACCATTTTCTTGTACATAATACAATGGAAATTTCGTGGACTTTCCAACCACTATGCGGACCATTCTGAAAACTTTCAAGGTTCAGGTTGAGATACCAACAAAGTGGTCACATGCTACACTTTTGTCCACACGCATACTGCGTTTGCTAAACTCTTAGCCCAAATCATTACATTGAGGGCCACACCACCCGGATTCTCTTATATAGTCTATAAAACTCGATAATACCGGAGAGTTTACATCGACATACTTCGATGACTATTGCATGCCCCTTAGGATTGCTGATGAACATTTGGTTCCTCATGTTCACACCTATAATGGTCTCGTAGAAACACTAATTCACCTTGGTAATACGCACCAAGCTTCTAGTTTCTAGCGGGGGCAATGCAATTTTGCATGCAGTAATATTGGTTCGGTTGAGGTTAATGCCACCCAACGATGTTCTACATTACAGCTGGTGACTGGGTATGAACCAGATGTTTCGTACTTACGCATTTCTGGGTGTGTAGTTACGTGCCAATTGTGTCGCCACAACGTACACATATAGGACCTCAACAAAGGAGGGGCATACATGTCGGTTATGCATCTCTCTTCATTATATGCTATTTAGAGCCCTTGACAGGCGATCTCATTCTCACAATATTGCGGATAGTCACTTTGATGAGACAATCTTCCCGTCGTTAGGGGGAGATAAGAACGTAAAATGTTCCTGAAAAATGACGTAAATTAACGTGGAATGTCTCCACTATGTCTCATCTTCATCTCCGAACGTACAAAATAAGAACATAGTGCGCAGAATTCTAGATTTACAGAGTGTAGCTAATAATATGGCAGACACTTTCTCTAATCTAGCTAAAGTGACGAGATCACATATACATGCTGCAAACTTGCCTACAAGGATAGATGTCCCAGTAGGACGTGTCGTCCCAGACGGACGAGGTACGACCATGATGGCTAACCACTCATATGTCCCTACCCAGAAGTGAGTTAGACTAACAGGTTCGAAGGATTTTTATCCCTGGAAGAGGATATTTGGCACAATTGAATCCCTTCACAATATCATCTGATCCATCTCATGAGATAATTCCGGATTATGGGTCTGTCTTAGAAGAGACGATGTTGGGGGACGCCTCAATGTTTGAACCCACTCCCGAGAATAAAAAGATCTCAGTAAATCATGCATGCTTATGTGAGATAGGGAATCAGAATGATATTATCATTGATGATTTATATGTATTCGCGGTAGCTATCGAAATAATAACTAGAAATTGAATCAAACCTTACTTCATTGATGAATTAATTCCAACGTAGACAAGATTGGCTAAAATAAAAAGAACCAATCCAGGTAAAATTAGATTCCTTGACAAAAAGGAAGGTGTTTGGACTTGTAGTTCCCACACCTCCCCATGTTAAACCTGCGAGATTTAAATGGATAGTCATAAGGAAGCGTAATGAGAAAGATGAAGTTGTTAGATGTACAACTCATTTAATGGCGCACAGTTTTCTCAACGCCCTGAGATTGATTACGAGGAGACATATTCTCCCGTAACGAACGTCATAATGATTATTCTATCTTATCAGTTTGGTAGTTTCCAGAAAAACTGAATATGCATCTTATAAATGTAGTTAATGTTTATCTCTATAGGGGATCTAAATAGAGATATGTTTGAAAGTTCCTGAAGGACTTAAGATATCTGATGCAAATAATTTCAAACCACGGAACACACTCTCCATTCGTTTGAGGCGTTCACTTTATGGATTGAAACAATCCAGACGGATATGTTATAACTGTCTAAGTGAATATTTGATCAGATTGGGATATGTTAATAATGAACTGTGTCCATGCATGTTTATTTAGAAAACAAGTTCCGGGTTCGCTATAGTGGCAGTTTATGCCGATGACATGAATCTGATTGGTACTCCTGAAGAGATCCAAGACACCGCTAAGCACCTGAAGTTAGAATTTGAAATGGAGGATCTTGGGAGAACACACTTATGTCTCGGCTTGGAGCTCGTGCACCGTGCAGATGGAATTTTGGTCCATCAATCGAATTACATCCAGAAGATGTTGAGACGCTTTAATGAGGATAAAGTGAAACCTTCAAGAACGCCCATGATCGTTTGAAGTCTAGATCCTAAAAAGGACCCGTTTCGTCCAGCAGATGACAACGAAGAGATATTGACATCATAAGTGCCATATCTAAGTGCAATAGGCGCACTATTGTACTTGGCTCAATGCACTAGACCGGACATTTCATTCACTATAAATTTGCTAGCTAGATTTAGCTCTACGCCAACACGTCGCCACTGGAATGGCATAAAAGATATCTTTCGATACCTTAGAGGTACAATGAATATGAGCTTATTCTGTCCCTATGCATCGAGGAATGAATCAAACCCTCGTGGTCCTCAAAATGATGCACGCCTCGTTGGGTATGCTGATGCAGGTTACCTATCAGACCCACACAAGGCACGTTCCCAATCCGGTTATGTCTTTACCATTGGGAACACAGCAATATCTTGGAGGTCTACGAAACAGACCCTTGTTGCTATGTCTTCGAATCATGCAGAGATTTTAGCCCTGCACGAAGCAGTTCATGAATGCATATGGTTAAGAGCTATTACTAGGCATATTCGAAGTACATGTGGACTGAATTCCACCCCATAATGAACTGATAGTTATCTACGAAGATAATGCTGCCTGCATAGAGTAGATGAAGACCGGTTTCATTAAGGGAGACAACACCAAGCATATTGAACCGAAGTTCTTCTTTAACCAACAACAACAAGAACATCGGAAGATTGAGATCCAGCCAATACGATCTCAAGATAATCATGCAGACTTGTTCACTAAGTCATTACCAAAGGCCACATTCCAACAGCATGTGCGAGGTATTGGTTTACGTAGACTGGCTGATCTACCTAATCTGTAGTTTTCAGGGGGAGTCAAGATTAGGGGGAGTATCCTGAAGTATACCAAGTATCCAGAAGTATACTGAGTGTCCCAAAGTATACTCACATGATCATCGTGTACTCTTTTGTCCTACGATTACGGTTATTTTGTCCCATTGGATTTTGTTACCTGGCTAGGTTTTAATGAGGCACATTTTGGTATGATCACCTCGCTAACAATGCATCCTGAAGATGCCATGATTTGGCTCATATGCATTTGCACATCTTTTCCTTTCGACCACGGGTTTTTCCCACTGAGTTTACCGGGCAAGGTTTTTGGTGGAGGAACACTAATGCATTTTATCTCAAAGGTGGACTATCTACCTGTATTCTAGAAGAGACGACATCATCTACCTCATAAGATTCCGATGTGATCGTTTACACGCGCATTGCACTCTTTTCTTCGACCAGAGTTATTTTTGTCCTATAGGGTTTTTGTCACCTGACAAGGTTTTAACGAGGCAACACATAGGTGCGTAGTCCAGCGACACCATTACATGAAATATCCAAGGGGGAGTGTTGTAAATTATATTAAATGATATGTCTATTTATGTAAATGGGTACACGCGGTAGATAGGTAATTGTACTTATATTAACCCTACCCATATATAAGTGGGTTAATTAGTCTTGTATGAGACTCTCTCATTATTTAAGAAGAACATTTCTTTCTCTTCCTCCTTCTCTAATTCACTCCCTCCCTAAATTCTTCACAACACAAAGTTAGATGTGGCCTTGTGAGAGGATGAAGGGGGAAATGGCGGATGCCGTAAATACTTTTTTAGGAGGAATTCAGTATAGTCGGACGAAACGATAGCTCATGTAGGAAATGAAATTAAGATTTATTATGCCATATAAAATTATCACTTCCAGGATTGGGTAGAGATCTTGAGTGGGATAAGGTTAGGAAGCCCCTGGGCAGGTAGACAACCCGGCCTACTAAGCGTAGCCTAGCTAATTTGCATTGGAAAAAACCAAGTGCTAAAGGTAAGCTCTATTCGGCCCAAATGCTAGCCCAAGCACGGCATATCAATTCAACTTATGAAACATTGAAATTGGTCAATTTTGAACTATCTTTTTCTATAATTTGTGGGTGAGAGAATGAAGCGTGGAATAATTGGATGTTGCAAATTTTGAACAAGAATGCTTGATATATATAAAAGCTTAAACTATTGAATCCAATTTGACTTTTTCTACAATTATATAGCACCATTGGATTATCTTTGCTTTTAAATTTGAGCAGTTGGATAAGATATAACCGTTAGTTTTTTCTCGACCCTTGATTCCAAATGAATTTAGATTTTGATCATTGGACATATAGTCATTGCAGCAAATGCTACACTGTATTTGTATCAAATAACCCACCATTTTTCATTAAATGATACCCTTGTGGCCTAATGGAAATGTTTAAAAAAATTTACAAATATTTTTATAAAATTTTGACCAAATGTAAAATTTTCATCTCGATTTTTCGGCCTATTGGACAACAAAATTAAATTTTAAAGTCTTAAAACTTGCATCCCAGCGAGTTTACATCCTAGCATTACAAATACTCTATGTTTGATCCAAAAATGGATCTAACAGGACATGGTCTTTCTTGCAATTAGTATGTCTTCTTCTTGTCTGCAAGACGACCTACATGACAATAAGAAGACCACTTGAGACCGGTGGTGTAACGGCCCTTATCAAAAGTTGAAAAAGGGAATTGACGATTTTGTTCCTATATGTCAAAAGTTGACTTTTCGTCTCGAGTACTGTTTGGATTTTTCGTGAGTACCATTACGTAGATCTCAGAATTATGAGTTTGTAGACAAACAGTACGTCAAAATCGAAGATCATACGAGTTTGCTACAGGTCTAAATTGATTAAGGGCATTTTGGTAATTTGACATTAGGGGTATTTTGGTCATTTCACAAGTGAGATTTTTGTGATGGTGACATGTGTCTTATCTCGTCTCTCCCTTATCTCTTGCTTGCACTGACTTAACACACACTTAAATGTGTGTGTGTGTACATTTTAAATCCCAAAACCTGTGAGCCAAACAAAGAAGGAAAGAAGAGAGAACCAGGGAAGGAAGAAGAAGAGGGAAAATAAAGAAAGAGGAAGGAAGAAGGGACGAAAGAAACTCAAGAGGGAAGGAAGAAGAAAAATCGAAACTCCGAAAAACCGTAAAATATCGTGTGAGTTGTTTAAAGCCTCTAAACTTGTAACCAAGCTATCCAAACTCCTACTTGAATTCCTAGGATTGATTTGGGTCAGAAAAAGTGAAGGTTTGGACGTTGGGAAGCTTGGAACTCAAGCTTGGAATTTGGTCGAAAGTGTTGAAGGATTTTCTGGAAAATCGACGTAAGTTCTTCGTATTTTGACATCATATATCTCTTCCTTAGGTAGATTAGATAAAGTTTGATGTTTGAAACTTCAAAAACGGACAAGAAATGAAGAAGTTAGCACTAGGTCAATCCGTCGGGTTGGGGAACCCGAAACCAGGAACCGGGCCAACCAGACTGAAGGTAGGGATTGACCCTTGCCCAAGGGTGTGAGGCCATGAGTGGCGCGTGAGAGCGTGTGGCTCTCCATCTCGATTTCCAATCAACACGATTTTTTAGGTAATTGATGTTACGAATACGATGGTACAATTTTGAGTCGATCGAACATCATTTCAAGGTAGTTTTGGGTGTTCAAAGTGTTATGTTTACGTTTTAAATTTTCATTTAATCCCGAAAAATTAGGGGATTTACATATAAGATTATTTGAGACATTAGTGGCCTTTAGTAGTGACTTATGATATGCGATACAATTTTCGGCATTTTCAAAGGGGCATACAGCTCAGAATTCAACTACGAGGACGACCTGTAAGTGGAATTTATCTAATAAACTGTTATGCATGCATACTTAAATATTTTAATTATTTTATTACATGATTTATGTGCCAATGATTTGAATATGATTTCTAAATTATTATTTGGCGATTTTCTAACTTTATTGATTGATTTCTAGATACGCGTTTTACAATTATTTTGTGGAAATTTTGTTTTGGGTTTAGGTCCAAGTTTGGATGGGTTTTGAGTAAAAGATTGTGTTAAATGAGTTTTTATGGTTTCTAAATTGTTTGACCATCCTCAGATATATTAGCACTTAGACATTTGGAGCTCGGCCCCGCAGATCCTGAGGGTTGGGATATGACATCTTCCAGATGGGAGCAGCCTGAGCCTGGGGTAGCTTCCCAGATCTCCCTGATTCAGGAAGATGGGACTCAGAGATCCGAAGCTCAGCTCCACAGATCCTGAAGTTTTGAAGTTGTCTACATAGACATGATATTCAGCTGGTAGTGGTCAGGTTAGTGAGGATTGGTTGGTTGATTAGTATTAGATTGGATTGTCTGATTTAAGAGTATTGATAGGTCTGTTTGACTTATTGATATTGGATTGGTTGATTTGATCTAATTGATTGATTTCAATTTCGATTGTTTAGGTTTTTATTCTATGCATACATTTTTTAGACAACGGAGGGTAAATATTTGTTTTCCTCGGAAAATGTGTTTTAAATGCTTATTTTTGTTAACTCACATTTTTCACATTTTTTATGACCTTTCAGGCTATTGCACAAAGATCGGGGGAACCGTGAGGTGGATGCATAAATAGAAGGTTGATTAGAGGGGTATCAACATAAGTCTCGTAAGTTGTTGATTAAGGTGGATTTCTCCAGTCGACGACTTGTAAATCTTGACAATACGTGTGGACTAACTAGAAGGGTATACCTCATAGTTTCCTAAGTTCTCAATTACGGAAGTGTGCCTTGGTCGAATAATTCCCTTGAAAGAGTACCTCAATTGATTATTCTGATCAGTCGCATTGTACTTGCTTACCGATCGGTGCATGCCTCTGTGAGAGTAACTTGATTGATGCTTCTGATCGGTTGCATTATGCTTACTTGCTGATTGGAGCATGCCACTGAGAAAGTACCCCAGCTAATGCTTCCAATCGGTCACATTGTGCTTGCTTACCGATCAAAGCATGCCTCTGAGAAAGTATCTCAATTTATGCTTCCAATCGATCGCATTATGCTTGCTTCCCGATCGGAGCATGCCTCCAAGAAAGTACCTCGATTGATACTTTCGGTCAGTTGCATTGTGCTTGCTTGCCACTCGGAGCATGCCTTTGATAAAGTACCTCGATTGATGCTTCCAATCAGTCGCATTATGCTTGCTTGCCGATTAGAGCATACATTTGATCGATCAACTCAATTGATGCTTCAAATCAGTTGCATTGTGCTTGCTTTCCAATCAGAGTATGCCTTTTCTTTGTTGATTGTCTATGTGTGCAACTGTGACTGTTAGCGAATCAGATATGTAGGATAGTCCTAACAATTAAGTGGGTGAGTAGGTGTCCCCTTCAGATGCATATGATGGTGGGCACGCCTTTTGATGCTCTTTTTTCACGTCTATATAAAGGTGTGAATTCATTTGTTCATACTTTTTGAGATTTTGATGTTGAGAAATCTAGCATCTGCCTACTAACTTTGTAGCCGATCGTCGGTGTTGTATAACCGACCAAGCATCCTATTTGGTACAAAAATGAACCTAATGAGGAAATGTTCTTAATAGACGTCGGAGACCTTCTTGCAAATGCTAGGATGACTTACGGGAGGTCAAGAAGAATACATGACACTAGTGGAGTGCCAGCCTAGTGACTCCGATGCTTATGTTAGTAAGTAGAAGGAGATCAGACACAATATACGCAGGTAAGGCTCAGTGAATGTGAATTACTTCTATGGGAAAATTTTCCCAGTATTTATTGTGGTAATAAATGTGGTGGTTGAAACCCTAGAAAAGTAAGGCCTAATAAATTGGTTGGATGATGCAACGTATCTTGAGGTGTTGGATGGATGGTTGTGGTTCGTTGGAGAGTACATTTGTATTGTTACCACTTGGTGACAAACCCATCCCAATCCCACTGGGACCACCCGGGGACGTGCCCCACTCCCGTCTGAAAACGACTCCAAACATACCAAAAGTACCCTTACTTGAAATCAAAATACTTCAAATTAAACAAATAACGTTTAATGTAACAACCCGTCCCGAGAATTGGGATAAGTAGAGTGATTAAGGTGTGATTAGTAAGGTTAATCAAGGGTTAGGTGGTCCCGAGGGGTCCGGGAACTTAGAATGACGATTTTGCCCCTGGGTCGGGCAGAAATGTTGACTTTTATTTCGGGTGGTCAAATGGGAGTTGACCAGTGACCAGGACGTAGTTGAGGACGTTACGAATCCGTAGGCAGGTGGCACGCCCGATTCCGACATCCGAGGAGGAAGTTGTGATGTTCGGAATGTTGAGGGCATAACCGTAATTTTGGAAAAAATAGGGGGAAAAGTTGACTTTTTGAATAATCGGGTTTTGGTAGGTTGACCTAGGATGGTTAGATAGTTCTTGTCGTCCTGAGTTCGATGACAGGCGGCACGTATTCATCGGACGTACGATGTGGGAGTTACAGGTCTAGAAAGGTAGTGGCAAAGTTGTAATTTTGGGTAAAACAGAAGGGCATTTTGGTCTTTTGTGCTCTGGGGTGTGTGCAACAGATAAGGACAGATGAAGGGTTGAGATTGAGCCACATGTGAGATGAAGGGTAGGATGGTGACACGTGCTATAGGTGGAGTGGTTTCTGGGGGGTTCCAGTATGTGCACGGTCCAATTAATTGGGTGCAACCGTGCAAGTGTGAGTTTTCTTCGACCCAGATAGAAACAGAGTGAGGCGGTGAGGAAAATTGGAAGGTGATCATGGATGTTGATGAGTTCTGGTGCGTGAAGAGTGATCAGAAGGAGGTTGAGAGATGCTGGGGTGGTGCTGAGAAGGTTAGAAGTGTGCAGGTGGTGTGTGAGTGAGTTGAGAACCACGGGAACTTCAGAGAAAAACAGAGAGGAACTGAGGGAGCTGGTGGTGCTGTGGCCGTGTGTAAGTGCGATTGACCTCGAGAGGAGGCTGAGGCGACGTTGTGGACTCCAGGAACCGCGGCGGCGAGCACGGTGGTGGACGGTTGCAGGTAATCCCTCATCCTTGTAAACTTGCCCTGTTTTCCCGTCGAGTTTTGAATCGGAAGTCGTGAGTCTAGGGGTTGAATCGATGGGTCTATAGTGGTTTAGGGGATTTAGTTGAGTCCTAGGAACCGTCTGGTTGTGTTGCCGTGACGAGAGGTGCACGGTGGTGGTTGGCGCGACGGAGGGACTCTGTGTGCCCTGTTTTTCCGTTTTGTTTCAATCCAAGAGTCGTGATCCCAGGGACTGAGTCGAAGGTTTAGAAGAGTTGGATTAGGTTCAGTGAGGTCCTAGGAAGAGTCTGGGACAGTCACCGTGACGGGGGGTGACCGGAGTGGCTGGATCGTGAAACAGGGGAGTTCAGGCCGTCTGGTTCGAGCTTGAGTCGACGGTGTAGGGGCCGTGTCGAGTTCTAAGGAGGAGGGGGATGGATAGCTTAAGGTTGGACGATGAAGATGGTGAAGAAAGGAGGTGAAATGGTGGCCGGACGGTGGAGAACAGGTCTCGTCGGTCCGAGTTGCAGGCTACTGTTGCGAACCGGGTTGGCTCGAGGTTGACGGTGGCACTGTAGCAGGCGCGTGAGGGCCACGCGCAGCCACTTTGGGCGGCGCGTGGGGGCGCGTGCGGCGGTTCTGGGAGAAACGGTCAACATAGTTTTTGGTCTAGGAGTTGTTGTGAGTTCGATGGAGTTGGTTTCGGGTCAATCGGAAGTCGTTTGAGTTGAGTTCCGCGAGGGTGAAAGTTTAGGGTCCCGGGTTCTTATGTTTAGGATTCGGGGAATTTTGAGGGAATTTAGGTGAACCTTCGTAGACGTGTTAGTAACGTAATTTGGCGGTGTTTGACAGGATCGGGATTTCCCGAGGAAGCCGAGGATCGGGCTGGACGTTCGGGACGCGAGTAGGGCTCAGTACTGTGAGTGGACCCTTTCTCTAAACTCGATCATGCATAACTGTTTTTATATACGTTTTTGATGGTTTTACTCATACACCTATGTTTCTTGACTATGTTATGATGGTTTTACGTGATTGCACGTTTTTCGAGAAAAAGACGGTTTTGGCACGTTTTTCGAGAAAATGTTGGTTTTCGGATTTTGATGCCATATTTGGGGATTTCCACCTATAAAGGTTTTCTGATAATGATAAATGGGTTATGAAATGTGATTTGTGATTACATGGGGTTTTGGTATGAAAATGGATATTTTTCCGGATTTGGGTTCGGAATGACGGTTCTGAACGCCGGAAGGGCTTCGGACCAGTGATTTCGGATTCGGGTTTGGATGAGGATTTGGTAAATGGTTTTCAAATGGTTTGGGATTGGATTTGCTGGATCTGGATATTGGGTTTAAAGACCCAGATATATGTGACGGGGGACCGGCCGGATTGGGTTTAAAGACCCGGATTGAGTTTAAAGACTCGGGAGTTTAAAGACTCGGATATATATTGATTTCCCCCGTAGGCCTTGAGTTTAAAGACTCGGGAGTTTAAAGACTCGGATATGATTAAGGCCTGGATTGAGTTTAAAGACTCGGATAGATCCAGCAGGTTTGATCGAGAAAATGATGATTTGGTGGTTATGGTTTATGATACAGTTTTCTGATACTCATGTGTGGTTTCTTATGGTATTTTATAGTGTTTCTGTTTCTTATGATGTTTATAATGATTATTTTATAAATGTGTTTATAACTGTTGGTTATGCATGTGGTTTCAAAACGGAGGGTTTAACTCGGTTTTCTTATAAAATGGTTTTTAAACTTTTGTACTTTCTGGTCCACTCACATTTTCTGTTTTAATTGCCCTCCAGGTTGTGGAGCTAGTGCGGGGTCTTGACGTCGAGGCAGAGTCTGAGGCATAGAAGTGACGTGAGGGTTCCCAGAGTAGAGTAAAGGCTTCCGTGTGCGTGTAGTTATCGGTTTTATTTTCGTTGTATGTTCGTACTATGTTCTGTAAATGCTACCTTCGGGACTTTGTGTCTAATTACTCCTGCGTTTGACTAGATAGAATGTGAGTGAGTTTTACTTGAGTTTTGCGTCGGGGAGTCAGACGGGAGCGGGATTTACCTCGGGTTTCGGGGTGAAACCGGGGTGGGTCCTGACATTTAAACATAAGAGTTCAGTGTAATATGTTGTCAGACCAGGGATAGTAGAATAAAAAACATTAGCACAATAGTCAGATTACATAATTAGGGCTCAACCTACCCACTTGGGGTGTACAGGTGCACATCGAACTAGACTAAGCCTCGTCCTCCGGATCCTCCTCTAATTCCGTGGCATGGTCTGGAGGGGTCAGTAAAACATTAAAGAGTGAGTGGGCCGAAAATAAACAGTTTATAAAACCAATTTAATAATAAATCATAAGGTTTTACCCCTCCGTTTTCCAAAATTTGCATGCATTGAAATAAACATAGCATCATAATAGAATCATAATCACAGAATCATATAATAATCGAAAAGGGAATACCACCATAATAGTACACTGTAAAACCCAACCCCAGCACCCCCGATGCCTAATAATGATGTCACAGTTCAAAGGCTACGTGTTGCCACTCAAGGTCTCAAAGCCCGAGAACTCCCCTAGGTCCACCAGTGCCCGGTATCCCGGTCACTGCCCAAGGTATACTCAATATGCCTTCTTGAGAGTAGGCAACCCAACGGGAGTCAACTCCTCTTAGTCAGTGCCCCGTGACTACTCTAGGGTCCACCCAGGCCAACTGACAGGACCCGTCCCCGAAGGACATAGATAACCGTGCCCGGTCCTGCTCCCGTCTGGCAAATCAACTGAAGTTCCGAAATTACTCTCAACACTTGCCAAACAAGGGATAACTGTACCTGTGCCCACTCATGCCTCTACCTCCCGATCAGCCTCGATCATCGCGCCTCGACCTAGAGGGTCAATAAAACAGAAAAGGTGTGAGTGGACAAAACAAAGTTTTAGAAATACATTTATCACAATACGTTCTTACCCTCCAGTTTCACAAACGTGCATGCATTTCATAAAACATGAGTAATAGCGTGAAATCAATCAAGTATGAACAGTGGACCGATAAAATCAAAACATGTTTTCCCATGGTTCATAAAACTCATGTTCATCAAATCAGTGCATGATATAAAGGATCTGGACACAAATATCAATAAATCACAATACCACCAATCTTCAATATCCAATCTCAATATCCAAGTAACCCGTCACGATATCAATGCAACGCGTTCAAACTCTGGTGTCTCACGTCCGAGTACCTCCCCAGGATCTACGACGTCTGGGGTGATATCATCTCCAGGATCTACGACGTCTGGAGGATATCATCATAATCTCACACTCATGAGCTTGAGCCTCCCTCAGAGCTACTCATCTCCAAGCAGTGGATCGTGACTACTCTAGGATCTACAACGTCTGGAGGAGACTATCAGATCATAGAGGATGGTATATGTGGAACAGTCACCAAATCCAGTAATCTCATTTTAAAGCAATTCAAATCTCAAATCAAGTAAAAAACATTTCAACAAGGCCTCTGCCCGAAATACAGCTTTCATAAAGCAAGTTCCACAAATTCATCATAAAAAAAAAGTGTCCAGAATTCACTTTATAAATCAAAATCATCAATTTCATCATATTCACGTGTGACTCCAAATCCGAGTCAAAATCACTATCCAATTGGGTCTCAAGCCCAAAATATCATTTTCACGCAAATCCGTGAACTAGCAACCTCAGTTGCCATTTTCACATAATTCCATAAAGTTTATCCAAAAACATTACAAGTTCATCAAATCCATTTCCCGACTCATAATCCGTGTCAAAACCAATCTCAAATCCCGGGCCTTCGCCC
Source organism: Prinsepia uniflora (assembly GCA_032719365.1). NCBI lineage: Eukaryota > Viridiplantae > Streptophyta > Magnoliopsida > Rosales > Rosaceae > Prinsepia > Prinsepia uniflora. The sequence continues at coordinate 32,029,140 of CM064862.1, forward strand.
AAAACAGCAATATCACAATTTTTTCTCGAAAATCGTGCCCAAAACAATATAATAATCCATAAAATCGATAAATCATCATATTGAAACATTAATCATGCCAAACCATTTCAAATCATATCATAAAGCATTTAAAACATATATGCATGCATTTTGGGTAGAAAACAAAAGTCCACTCACACACCGTCCATATTGCTCACTTTCCGAGCTGCACGTTTTTTCGTAAATTCTGGAAGTCATCATTCCTGTCCAAAATCATTATCGAGGGTCACTAACATCTCAATATACCTCATATAATTTTCCCCAATTTTTTCGGGACTTAAATACATATTTTAAATGTAACATAAACCTTCGGACTCTCGAAACAATATTGAAACGGTATCCGATTGACTCGAAATCAATGCCAAAATGTTCGTTACATTAAAAGGAACAAAATTCATGTTGACCTCACCTCGGAATTCTCGTTCACGCGCCCCCACGGGCCCCTTAAGCGACTGCGAGTGAAGCCCACGTGTAAGACTCGGTTTGGAAGCAAGAACGGTGAGCAAGACCCGTGAGCTTGAGAAGCAAGAAAGGTGAGCAAGACCCGTGAGCTTGGAAAGGTAAGATCGGTGAACGATCCCACATTGCTCGGGGAGGGAAAGGTGAAGTACCTTATATGTGTGGGCACCTATCTATCTAACATAAGGCCTTTTGGGAGCTCAGTGGCTTTGGGGGAGGGGGGATTGGAACCTCAAAGTTAAGCGAGTTGAGGCTGGTGCAATCCCATGATGGGTGACCTACTGGGAAGTTGTACGTGGGCTCCCGAAAACAAAACCGTGAGGGCTGGGCCCAAAGCGGACAATATTGTGTTAGATGGGCCGGGTCGTGACAGAATGGTATAGAGCCGGACCCTGACCGAAAGTGTGCCAGCGAGGATGCTGGGTCCCACGGGGGGTGGATTGTAAGACCCGGTCTTGGAAGCAAGAACGGTGAGCAAGACCCGTGAGCTTGAGAAGTAAGAAAGGTGAGCAAGACCCGTGAGCTTGGAAAGGTAAGATCGGTGAACAATCCCACATCGCTCGGGAAGGGAAAGGTGAAGTACCATATATGTGTGGGCACGTATCTATCTAACACAAGGCCTTTTGGAAGCTCAGTGGCTTTGGAGGGGATTGAAACCCCAAAGTTAAGCGAGTTGAGGCTGGTGCAATCCCATGATGGGTGACCTACTGGGAAGTTACACGTGAGCTCCCGAAAACAAAACCGTGAGGGCTGGGCCCAAAGCGGACAATATTGTGTTAAATGGTCCGGGTCATGACACCACACGCCTGCACAGTGTTTTCTACTGTCGTCGTCCTCACCCGGATACCTGTAAAACGGGTCTTTTAGCCCTCGACACAACCCGGTAAGAACTTTATCAATTCGATGTTAATTCAGCTCTTTCAATCTCACTAAAATGACCTCAATTTTAGTTCTGTAAACTCAATTCATTAAAATCATGATTGTAACCAACCAATTCATAAGTCAATAGTTGAAAGTTCAAAATTCAATTCTGCCAAAATTGAGTCCAATTATCAATTCTGATCGATTACGAAATAGCTTAGGATCCATCTGAACACTAATTTGAAATCAATTTCATAAAACCTTACCTTCAATTACTCAACTCAAGCTCGTGATTTCCCGACTTCCACCATGTTTGTTCTAGGCCAAAACGACACCAATTGTCGTCGTTCTTGATTGGGTTCGATTCGCCTTGAGCTCAGGATGCTTAATCCAATGTCAATTTCACTCATGAATGGCCACAAATTCAATTTCGATATGAAGGTTCATCAAGGGTTTTCGGGTTTTTGAGCCTGGGTACAACTAGGTTCGAAGCCCATCATTCATCCTTCGATATCCTTTCGTTTTTCTCTCTGGATTTCATTTAATTCCTCACAAACCAGTCCAAGAGTTCAATTGTCACCTGAGATCAATTATGGCTTTTGCTCTATTTTCTCCCCAAAACACACACATACACGACTTGTATAAATCTCAGTTTTTAAAAGTCCACACCGCCCAATTATGCACGGTCAAGCCACTAATCTCCTGTTCCCAGTGACATGTGTCACTTAATAAAATGAGTGAGTCACCCAATTTGCTAATTCATCACATGACCAACATCAAATTACCATTTTACCCTTTCCTTCAAAATTACCAAATTGCCCTTCGCCATCTCAGACCCGTATCTTTTACATCCGAACTCCGATTGACGCATGCCGCCTATCTACGGATTCAGCATCTCGATACCTATCCAACGGTACTTACGAAAAGTCCAAACAAGGTCCAGACAAGGTCCAGGTCAAAAAGTCAAATTTCGGCCACTTTTTTAATCAAATTACCAATTTACCCTTAAACTTCCGAACATCATAACTTTCTCCTCGAATGTTGGAATCGGATGTGCCACCTGTCCATGAACTTGTGACATCCCAAACTACGTAACAGTCATCGGTCAAAGTCCGTTTGACCGCTCAAACCAAAAGTCAACCGTTCGCCCTATTCGAGGGGCAAAATTGTTATTTTCTTCAAATTTTCCAAATTTTCCTTTTTCGAATTTTCGGGTCGTTACACCAACGACCCTCCCTGCTGGAGACAAGATAAAAAGGTAGGAAATTACATCACAATAATAGTATAGTTACCCTATGTTTCCTGAACATCCCTGAAAAACATTCCATATATAATCCAGACGGGTCTCATGCCCAAAACATCATAATATGTAATAAGAATTCCCATATAGACCCATAATAGTCCCATCTAAATCATAAAATGGAATAATAAAATAGTTTATGCATAAAATCCTTTTAGAAATCAAATAGCCCACTCACACACAGTCCTTGCTGCTCAACGACCGCCTAAACCTGTATTAACATGTCCAAGAGTCACTAAAGGACCCCACTAGTTCAATACTAAAACCCTAGAACAGATTCGTCCCAAAAATGGAGCCCGAACACTATTCCCGAGGCTTCAAACCCTATTTTGACCGACCTAACGATCTCCGATCGACACAAAACCACCGCCATTGGATCCGTATCGTCGAAACCTTGAAATGGTACCCGCCCCACCAAAAGTACTGTTCACACGCGCCTGGTCAACGTATGGTCAACCCTGCTACAGTGACTCCTGACGTCAGCATGACGTCACTGCTGACATCAGCATGACGTCATCTCTGACACATGTTAGAAGACACGTGTCACTCTCTGGTTGGTCCCTGGTCTGTCATTTTGTGACATGATGACATCATCATGACGTCACTACTGACGTCAGTATGATGATGTCATCACTGCTACAGTTAGCCGGGTCGACCCAAAACCCTGAAATTAGGTCGCCATCGACCCGAGGCTTGACCTGGTTCTAGATCCCGTTTTCGGCGACCATTTTCGATAGGGTTTGTTCCTAGAGGATCATCTATGTTTGTTCTACAGATCTGTGACCTCAAAAACTGGAAACAAGGACGAGATCTATACATGTGGCTTGAAGAAAACTCACGGTTTGCTCCTGTCGTCTTCTCCGTCAGTCCCGTCTGTTTCCAACGTCGAAACCAGCTCCCTTCAAGTCGTCACTGCTCTTAGGACGTGTCCCAACAGAGAGAATCGAAGGACACACGTTAAAAGGGTTCATTAAGGCTTACCTCTACCGTGTCGCCGTCGTGGGTTGTGTCGACTGTCTCTCCGTCCTCCTGAGGTCCTAATAGTCTCAGCCTGGTTCTGGTTCGAGTCGAGAAGACGAGGTTGTGTGGTTTGGGTTCCCTGGATCCGAATGTTCGTCTCGGGTCTGGGGGTGCTTTCCTGGTTTTGCAGACAGAAGGAATGAGATGAGGGCGGCTGATGATGGAGATGCAGGTGGCGAGGATGGTGGTCGTGGTCTGGTGGCAAGTGTTTGGGTGTGGTGGTCGTTTGGGGGGAGAGGGGGGGGGGGGGGGGGGGGGGTCTGTGCACAGTGAGCCGTTTGTTCTCTCACGGTGAAATGGTTTGTGCAAGTGAGAGGGAGAGATGTGATCGTGCAGATAAAAGAAAAAGGCAGACAGGGGCAAAGTATGCTGCCGCCAAGGATGAAAATATCGATATCAACGGATATATTACTAGTCAAATTTACTGATATCTCGCCCCAATATCGATATCGTTTACGGTCAACAAAAATGGCGGAAATTTGGTTTAAAAGTTAGAAATTTGGAATGAAATTTTAGGAAAAAATTAAGTACTCAATGATGGTAATATATGACTAATAAAAACTATAAAATGACTTTATATAATAAATATATGATGAATAATATGATACAATAGGGTTCTGCCGATGACTAATAATATAAATATTTAAACATAAACACAAATTAAAGTGAACTACTATAATTGAATGTTAATATAATTAAAAACATAACAATAAGCATAAAAAAAATTTCAATGGAAGACAAATTATAAAATGAGTAAATATATTTAAAATTGGAAAAAAAAAGATGAAAAAATAGAATCAATCTTTGTTCAAAAATTGGAAAGAATTGATATAATTAAAATGTGAAAAAAAAGACAATCATAGTTGAAAATTTGGAAAAAAAAAGCTATAAAAAAAAACTAAGCAGTTGCATCCATTGGGTTCGAACCTGGACCCTCAAGTTTTAAGACCATAAACACAACCAACTCGACTAAGCAACCCTAATTGAAAACATAAGCAACCAAATAATATATAAAGTATACACACGAACATTTAATAGTCATCTTCAACTTCACCGCGGGTCTGCGATTCGGGTTTTTCAACTCGGCGGCATGATCCTACTGGAACTCAATGGCTTTACGCCCGATTTTCATGCAATTTGGCCCTATATCGATCATTTTAATGAAATAAGGAGATCTATGAGTTTAAAATGAAGAAAAATGTCGATATTTCGGGGAATTTCCTTCCCCCTTCTTATGTGCTGCCGACCCAACATACCGAAATTTTGGTGACATTTACCGATATTTTCATCCATGGCTGTCTCCAAGGAGAAGCGACAGGTCGAAGAGATGGCTTCCTAGAAGGGGAAAGACAAAATCAACCTTCCGAGCAGAAGAAAACCGAGGTAGAAGTAGGTGGAACACAAATCGAAGGAGCTAGTACTTCCTTGGAAGGAGCTGAGGCAGGTTGAGTCGAGTTTATCGATCGACCGGGGACAAATGTGGCCCATGCCAGAAACGACCTCGTCCCTCGTCCCTCACTGGTGGTAGTGGGGAGTCGATCCACAAACACTTGGCATTCAAGGTTGGTATAGATCCGCATGAGCACCATCGGTAGAGGCTAGAGAGGGCCCTCAGAAACAAAGAGGGCACAATTGGCAGCGGCTCAATAGATCAGGAGCCAACTGGGTAGGACCTTAAGAAGTAGGATGCATATGATGCAGTTGAGGAAAAGCTTCTGAAGAAAGCACAAGCCAAGCTTGATGCCCAGGAGTAGGCTCATTGGCTGGTTAGCAACTACCCGTCTAAACTATCGTCGTTGTGGTCGATGATGGTGCTGAAGAGATCGAATTTCAGCCATGGGCTGAAAAGCTTATATGCCAACCCTTCGAATACTCCAGAGGCGATTTGGATCTCAGAAGTGGATGAGACCAGGGGGTAGGTGACAAAGTGCATGCATCAATCGGTCATTCCAATGGTCAACACGCTATTCTTCGGCAGTTAGGACGACCTGAGGGAGATCACAGAGATGGGCTCCTCAACCATGAGTGAACGGTCCGCCAAGTTAACAGCTGAGTTGGCACACGTAAGTGTTCAATACCCATTAATTTCTTCTACCCATTTCTTATCGTGTTTATGTTTTTATAGACCTAGTGTGACTTTGCTCGCTAATGCTTTGGGGAGCTGGTAGCCACCCTAAAGAATGTGTCAAAGCAGGCTAACCAGTTCATGGCTGACCTGGAGAGGATGAGGAAGAAGGCCGAAAAGCTAAAGGAGAAGGAGTATGCAGCTGAGCATGTCTTGAAGAAGTGTGCCGGCCTGATAAGGGAGAATAAAAATATCTGCAGACAATTGAATATTCTTCAACAGTAGGTGCAAGAGTCCGAGCACACTTTCTTATGTGAGTCTGAGTAGGCGGTTGAGCTAGAGATTACCTTGAAGGACGGGACCATGGGTACTTATTAAGAATGGGAGCAGGCCATTGCAAATTACTTTTAATCGTAAGACTTCCACTAGGCCATCACTTGGGGTATCGAGGAGTACCAAGGGTCCTGGGACCTCGAGGATGAAGTTGGCATGCAAGTAGGGCTGGTGGAGAGCGAGCTAATGCAGAAAGTGTTATTCTTCAACTAGGGGCCGCTAATTAAGTTCCCTTGGTTGAAGGTAGAGTCGATGCTTACTCAAAGTTTCAAGCTCCTGGAAGTGAAGGATGCTGATTGGGAAGTGGATTTGACCAATCTGATGCAGAACCCCCCGACGCCGAGCTATGGACAGGAGGAAGAGGAAATTCCAATTGAGGACTGAGTCGGTCTGTTGTGATCTATACCTTTGAAGCCTGGCTGGGTCATGTACCTGCTTCTCTGTAATGATTATGCAATATTCCTTTTCCCTGGGGTATTTCCCAATGAATTGCTTGTACTGAACATATTTTTTTTATTTTGGAATGAATTTTGATTGTTTGTCCTCATTTATCAAATGTTGAGTACTCAGTCATTTGATTTGATTGTATGCCAAGTGTAACCCCCCGAAAATTTGAGAAAAGCAAAAATGATGGTTTTCCCCTATTATAACAAGATGTTGACTTTTTGTATGGGACACTTTGTGAACGTGTTGTAAGGAAGGTAACGAAGGTCTGGAAATTATGAATCAATAGATAGGCTGTATGCCAAAAATAGAGGTCAAATAGGTTCGTTTTTTTTTTAAGAATGGTTAGGGGCATTTTGTTAATTTTTACTTGGAAGGGCATTTTGGTAATTTTTCTTGAGAGATATTTTGGATGGTGACACTTGTCCAAAAATTTATGAACCTTTACATCCCTAATTATCCACTGGCATATATATATATATATATAAGTGTGCAGTTTGGGGTGGTGGCTTCGGCAAAGAGTAACCGAAAAATAAGAAAATGAAGAAAGGAAAGAAAAATAGAGAAGAAGGAAGGAAGGCAAAAGAAGGAAAACAAAGAAAGAAAGGAAGAGTTGAGGATGAAGGGTGAGAAGCAGGCAAGAAGAGAAGTCTAGGATGAAGAACCCAGTACCTAAACTCACGAAACATAACATGTGATCCATAAGATAAGTCTGTTGAGGCATCCAAGCTCAAGTCAAAGGTTGTCATCATTTTATGTGAGTTCAGGCGATCACGAAGGGCCAAATCTTCACGGCTTGACACGTAGGGAGGCTGCAGGATGTACACTGGAACCATGTCTGAAGCAGGGCCAAAAGCTTAAAACAATCTCAATTTAGAGTTTCGGGGCCTAGAAATTCAAATTCAATTTTTTGTTCATTTTGAAAGTTCGAAGGGTTTAGGTCTCGGGTTCCTGGGTTTTTCTGTCACAATTTCCATCCCCTTTTCTCTCAACCTTTCTCATTCTTCCTCTCTAATGATTTCTTTCATTAATCCTCTCATAGGTTGATCAGATAGGGAGATTGAGCATACTGCTCTATTTTTCTTCACAAGCACACATACACGGTTTGTTCACAATTCACACTACCTAAGTACGACTTATCAGATTTTTGCCACTAATTCTTCTTTGCCAAGTGACAAGTGTCACTTAAAGAACGACATGAGTCACCAAAACAGTTGCATCATCAAACCTTAGTCCAGCCATTTAATCGCCCAACACAAATTACCATTTTACCTTTCTTTGACAAATTACCAAAATGCCCCTCACTTTCTCAAGCCCATAACTTTTTCATCCGAACCCCGATTGACGCATGCCACCTGTCTATGGATTCAACATCTCGAGACCTACCCAATGGTACTTACGGAAAGTGTAAACACGGTCCCGATCAAAAAGTCAACAAATTGCCCCTTTTAATTAAATTACCACATTACCCTTAAACTTCCGAACATCATAACTTTCTCCTCGAATGTCGGAATCGGGCGTGCCACCTGTCTATGAACTCGTGACGTCCCGTATTATGTCACAGTCATTGGTCAAATTCCGTTTGACGGCTCGAACCAAAAGTCAACCGTTCGCCCAATTCTATTGGCAAAATTGTCAGTTCCCTTCAAATTTTTCAAATTTTCCTTTTTCAAATTTCCGAGTCGTTACAACCTACCCCTTAAAGAATTTTGTCCTCGAAATTTCAAATCAATAAGTGCTATGATAATTCTCCCGAGAAATATGTATGCGAACCAGAAACATAATCAACCACACACCCTTCTGGTTCAACCAAACCGAATATCAGTTCAAATCAAATTTATAGAACCTCAATAATCCAGTCCCCTTCACTGGGTCAACATCGGGACATATCTCTCTGTAAAGATCTACCCCACGGGCAGTCAAATCCAAGCTTACTCGGGATACGGAGCCTCGCTCAACGTCCGAGTATATACAATCCAAAAATCACATGTACCAGTATCATCATCCCAATAACATGTCATCCACTCATGACATGGTACAACGATTTAAGTTATCATACATATGCCATTCGGCCACTAGGCCAATAACCTCATAAGGTTCAATAACTCGGGAACTCATTCCCCCTTATTAAGTCAATCACTCTGTTTCCCTTTCCCAAGGTCACTCAATCTCATAAATTGAACTTTTCCTTATGCTGTGTTTATCCTCATAGGCTTCACTGGTGCCTACATCCTACCAATAACTGGCATTCAGTACAATCATTCATACGATATTGCAAATCATATCCATTCTTTAACCTCAACTCCATCCAACATCATACACCAAGTATGATCCTGTAGTTGGACTCCAGTAGTCCAAATGGTCAAAAAGCATGTACCACTCCAATCCTATGGAGTTCCATCAATAACAGGATTTCACATATCCTTACGTTATCAAACATGTTAATTCTCGACCGACTATCTTATTAGCCTCCCCACGAATGATACCTGACCCGACAATGCGGTCCTAATCTCAATGTATCCTGACCATCATCTCATCTCACATTAAGCCTTTCTGTTTATCAATCATTTTCAATCCTAATGGTCGATACAGTACTTATACATTCCTTCCTAGAGGTATAGCCTCTGCATACTCGATCCATGGGTCACTATGGTCGATCCCAAATCATGCAAGAAACGTAAAACTCCTGAAGGTTCAGCTAGCATCGGTAATCCCAGCCTTATGCTACCGAAGCACAGCTCACCAAATCCCAAATCTCATGGTGACATATCACTATGCACACAGAAAGGGTCACATCAAATATAAGTCATTGTTTCTCCACTTGTAATGATTCTATTTCAGTTTTCATTTCCAATAACTCTGACCTCCTTTCGGGTCAATCACCATAACTGGCAAAACATTGTAGAGACCCCTTCTACAATACTCCAAGGTATTCATCCAATCTCAAAACAACTTATTTTTTTCCCGTGACAGTTTCCATTGACCAATACATCTGTTCAGTATATCACATGCCCATCTGTACCAATCATCAATCATGGTACCATACATCATCTAAACATGGTCAGAATACCTGACTCATCATTTCGCAAACATAACCAGTTCATTTGCCCATCCAAGGGTATCACCATCGACTACCCTTAGCCACATCAAATCTGGATATCACATATTTCTCTTTTACTGATGGCTGTTAGTCATCACCCAGTTGGCCACTCTCACTAGGCCCAATCATCGTATGGTTCCAACAGAACCACAAATCATTAGCTCGTGATAAGGAATACTTAACCCATACCGTTACCTTGTTAAGTTATCCCTAACCATCATTCATTTTTCCTCTTTAATACCACTGGGTTCCCCACGACAACACTCGGCCGAATGAACTCGTGTCTATAGTGTCCTGTACTTGCACCTTCAGTCCTCATGACTCCATAGGTGCCATATACCAAAGTGTCCGAGAAACAACTCATATACTCACATGATCGCCATGATCAACTCAACCTCTTATCTTGGCAAAACCTTAGGAGACATATTGTAAAATCCGTACATCTTCAGCCATCACCAGGCATCTCATATACTAATCACATATACCACACATCTGACCAGTGAACTTTGATTACCTCATACCAACAGTCCATCGATTGTGAGGTTCAATATCATCCTAGAAGGTAACATCCCCGAGTTCCTCTGAAATACGACCTCTGGAAATTCTGGACTCCACATGTCACTCTCTCATCGACATACGCGATAGAGGTATCCTGAGTCATCAATGAATCCATCCCAAGGATTACATCCACATCATCCAAGTCCAGGAATATCCTAGATCAGCCATTAGGCGAATAACACCTGTCATCCTGGGTAGCCTCACACCGATAGGTCTACCCCCCTTAAGTCTTACCAATTTCACCATATATAATTACCTTACCAAGGTTATCACATAAATATCATCAATTTTATCACATCGGTAGCCCTAGTCAGCTCACTAGCTTCCATACCTTAACCAATCACGGACATCTCTGTATCCGTCCAATGTACAATCTCAAAACATGGAAAAGTCGATAGCCTGGGACCTACCAAATACATACGTCATGACCACGTGTAGTAGGTATCCAAATCATCACTCCAGGGGCTACTCAGGCCTCCTGCTAAGTAACTATAATCCTCGGGCATATGGTCCCAATCCGACCACGCTCCTACGGTCCACCATGGGCCCCACCAATTCTTCCCTCGTCTGTCACATCAACAATCAATGCAGGAACCAATCCCTGCTCCATTGCACCTCAATAGGGCCATATCACTTTATCAATCGATATAACGATTGACCAGACGACTTATAATCAGAACTATCCCCACATCGTTAACCTTATCACTTTACCTCCCAGTGGACCCAACTGGCGTCCCACTCCACTAGACCATCTTCTAAGTCCAAATCTCTGTGTACTACGGGTCTCTACCCGAACTTTCAATCACTAAGTGAAATCAACACGACCCATCCAAATCCAAAAGTCCAGTAAACAGTGCCAAACATGTCTCAATCAAAGGGTCGGCCATGTCAGAAATCATAGTCATGTTTCAACCTTGTCGGCTCATCCCGAGCCCTGATACATTACCATGACTTATCTTGAGTCCTAACCGATCTTTGACTCACTTTGAGTCCCATTTTCTATCTCGACTCCTCTCGAGTCCAATCTTGACACCTTTTGAGTCCAATCTCACAACAATCATCCATGCCATCATTGGCATACCCGATCACCGAGCAAATTCCGCAGGTGAATCACAGCTTATACGACCTCTAAGGCCTAAGGGATATCCCATCACATTCTAGACTCATTAACATACATTTCACTTAAGGAATTCACTAAAAATAATCTCATCCCAGGTCCAACTTGCCCAATTGTGCTACCTTTCTAGCCTCTGGGCTCATTCATTCTTGGGACCCACACAAACCCGTGTTTAATAGTTAGTAGTTTAAAGTGTACACTGATTAACATCTGACCCCCAATCCAGGGTCAATCTCATTCCGAGGTTTATCACGAGGTCTCATATTCCCTTGTATACCCATCTCACAACTAGGTCGTGCACGAGGCTTACGTTTTGGAGGCATGATGTGGCAACAGAATTAGAAACCTAGTGCTCTGATACCAATTTGACAGGACCCATCCCCAAAGAACATAGATAACCGTGCCCGGTCCTGCTCCCGTCTGACAAGTCAACTAAAGTTCCGAAATTACCCTCAGCGCTTGCCAAACAAGGGATAACCGTACCTGTGCCCACTCATGCCTCCACCTCCTGAATAGCCTCGATCATCGCGCTACGACCTGGAGGGCCAATAAAACAGAAAAAGGTGTGAGTGGACAAAACAAAATTTTAGAAATACATTTATCAAAATACATTCCTACCCTCCAGTTTCACAAACATGCATGCATATCATAAATCATGAGTAAAATAAATCTGGGCACAAATGTTTGTAAATCACAAATCATGAAAAATAAAAACCACGGGACTCATTTCCATATCCAATCTCATATAGTCACGTTATCCTTGCAATGCGTGCAAATCAATAGGCTCAAGGACCGCTCAAAATCCGAGCATCCGCCGCTGTGAACACATCTCCTGCGTCTGACTGAGTACTTTGGTGGTTGCGTGTGAGTTTTACTTTGGTGTTGTGTCGGGGAGTCAGACGGGAGCAGGATTTACCTCGGATTTCGGGATGAAACCGGGGTGGGTCCTGACACCCCGACACGCAACTAAAATAAACTCACGAAAACCACCAAAATACACAGTCAGACGCAGGAGAAACTTTAAACATCCCGAAGTCAAACGTATGTACAGAGCATAGTACCAAACACAAAGGAAAGAAATCTGATAAACATAGTACACGCACAATGGAAAAGTTTAAGTACTCCAGGGTCACTCTCGAAAATTCTATGCCTCCGATGCTGCCTCGACGTCAAAACCCCGCGCTAACTCCACGACCTAGAGGGCAATTTAAAACCAGAAAGTGTGAGTGGACCATAAACAATAAAATACGTTCTGAAAACCATTTCATAAGAAAGCCAGGGTTTTGGCCCTCCGTTTTGAAATCACACATGCATAACCCATTTACTGAAATTGGTTATAAATCACATAAAGATCGTCATAAAAACCGAATTGAAAGCAGTTACAGAAATCACGTCATAAACATCACAAAACCATATTATAAAACTTAAGTCTCGAACAATCATTATCCGATCAAACCTGCTGGACCTATCCGAGTCTTTAAACTCCCTAGTCTTTAAACTCAATCCAGACCTCAATAATATCCGAGTCTTTAAACTCCCGAGTCTTCAAACTCAACAGGCCTACGGGGGAAATATCAATATATCCGAGTCTTTAAACTTCCGAGTCTTTAAATTCAATCCGGGCCCGTCCCCCGTCAAATATAATCCGGGTCTTTAAACCCAATAACCAGATCCAGCAAATCCAATCCAAAACCGTTTGAAAACCACTTCTAAGTCCACATCCAAACCAGAATCTGAAATCACCGGTCTGATGCCCTTTCGGCGTCCAGAACCGTCATTCCGAACCCAAATCCGGAAATCCACTTTTCAACTTTAAAATCAAACCTCGCTTTCGAAATCTGATTTTAAAACCGAAAACCCTTAATCATCAAATCACGTTCCAAAATACCTTTATAACCATTAGAAATCATTTATCATTTGAAATCCCGAAACTATACCATCATAGTCAGAAATCAACCTTTTTATCGTAAAACGTACTGAAAACTGAACTTTCTCGAAAAAACGTGCCATTAAGTAAAACCAACATATAACCGTATGAAAAACATAAAAACATACTTAATAACGTAAAACATAAATAAAAGCAGTTATGCATGCTCGAGTTTAGAGAAAGGGTCCACTCACAGATACCGGGCACGTCACTCGGGTCCCGTACGTCCCTTACGTTCCTCAGCTTCCTCAGGAAATCTCGATCCTGTCAACAAGCACCAAAGTACGTTACTAACACATCTACGAAGGTCCACCTAATTTTCCCCAAAACTCCCCGGGTCCTACACGTAACGAACCGGAACCCTAAACCTTCAACCTCGCGAACTAAGCTCAAACGACGTCCGATTAACCCGAAACCAATTCCAATGGATTCTTTATGACATTTAGAACAAAAACTCAGTTGACTGTTTTCCCAAACACCCCCGTACGCGCCCCCACGCGCCGCCCAAAGTGGTTGTGTGTGGGCTTCACGCGCCTGTACACAAAGTACTGTTCATCATCGTCTTCCTCACGTGAACCGGTCTGAACCGGCGTTCCCGGTTCTTCGCCCATCCGTCTCCGTTTTCCTCCTTCTCTTCACCATCTTCATCGTCCAATCCTAAGGAACCTATCCCCCTCACTCAAACACCACGACACCGTCCCTAACCCGTCGACTCAAGCTCGAAGCCAAAACCCAAACTGTCCCCTTTTTCACGATCCGTCCACCCAAGTCCTCCCCCGTCACGGTGGCAACGGTATACGCTTCCTAGGACCTCCCTAAGTCTCACCCAACACACCAAAACCGTCGACTCAACCCCAAACTTCACGACTTCCGGTTTGAACTTCACGGCCAAAACAGAGCAAACTTACGGGGAGAAGAAATTACCTGTCATCGATCGCCGCCGTGCTCCCCGCCGCACTCCCTGAAGTCCATAGAGCCGTCCTCGCCCCCTGTCGAGCCCAATTGAACAATACACGGCCACACCACCACCACGATCTCTCACCTCTTCTCTGTTTTTTTTTCTGGTTTTCCCCGTGAGCTCTCACACTCCTCACACACAAACACAACACCTCTCAACCTCCTCACTAACTCTCTTTCAATCTTTGATCACTCCTCACTCCACCAGGACACACAAACACACTCTGCACTCGTCCAATTCTCCCAATCTCTCAGTCTCTGTTCTCTCTTCTTCGAACACACACACACGGGCACACACGAACACACACGGCCCAAATAATTGGAACCGTGTTCCCTAGAAGCCTCTAGCCAAACCCCACGTGTCACAATCCTCCCCATTCTCTCACAAAAATCCCACTCTGCCATGGACACTTGTCCAAATCCGGCTGCACCAAGCCCAAGCAGCCAAAAGACCAAAATGCCCCTCTTTGACTCCAAAATTACAATTTTGCCCTTACCGTTCCAGACCTGTAACTCACTCATCTTAGGTTCGATGAACACGTGCCGCCTGTCGTTGAATTCAGGACGATGAGATCTACCTAATGGTCCTAGGTCAACGTGTCAAAACCCGATCGTACGAAAAGTCAACTTTTCCCCCTATTTTAACCAAATTACGGTAATGCCCTCAACCTTCCGAATATCATAACTTCCTCCTCGGATGTCGGAATCGGGCGTACCACCTGTCTACGGACTCGTGACATCCCGAACTACGTCACAGTCATCGGTCAATACCCAATTGACCGATCGAACTAAAAGTCAACTATTGGCCCAGACCAGGGGCAAAATTGTCATTCTAATCCCATCTTAATCACAGCCTTAACCCTAATTTCCGAGACGGGTCGTTACACAGCGCATCACTCGTACAATCCCCTGTATACGTATAGTCAACTAATCGGTCACACCGGGATCCGATATACCAATACACGTTCCTCATCATTACGTTCAATCGTTCGTGATCCAAGGTCGTCAGCAACCTATGCTGCTTCTAGCAGTACATCCATCATGACCGGATTTCTGTCACAACCCTGAGTAACCACTATCATGGGATATAATCCACCAGCACTCAACGGCTCCAAGCCGCTGTGTAACGACCCGTCTTGAATTTGAGGATTAAATTAGTGACTAATGAAGGATTAGTGAGATTAATCGGTGATTAGTTGAGCGAAATCGGACGGACGGTGTAAAATGACCGTTTTCCCCTTGGATTGGGCAAACTGTTGACTTTTGACTCGGGGAATCAAACGTACGAGGACCAATGACCGTTGTGTAGATCGGGACGTCACGAGTTCGTAGACAGGAGGTACTTGAAAATCAGACGTCGAACGGAGAAGTTATGGTCACGGGATCAAAATCGGAGATTTATGTCTCGGGATCCGAATAAAATATTAATTAATTCTGATTGGGCAGATATTTGTAGATGGGGTCCTTAGATGAGTGACAAGTGTCACTCATCCCATTGGTGACTTCCCCTAAAAAGTGGATCTAAGTATTAAAATATTATTATTTTAATTATTTTATAATTTTCCTCATCTCTCATCTCCACCCTTCATCTTCATCCCATCTAATTTTCACTCATCCTCACCGTTCATTATCATCATCAGCTATCATCTTCATCTATTATATTTTCTGCCCACCCGAGCACCATTTTTATTTTCCCTCTAAACAAACAAAAACACAACATACACCACCTTACCACCATATCCATCTCTGAGTTCGTGTGTGAGACCATGAGTGAGGACTGAGATGGTGAGTGAGGGACAAGGACGACTTTATGGGCACGGCCTGAACCACGGCGGTGGCCACGGCGGAGGAGAACCGAAAACAGCAAAGGTAAGGTTTTGGTTTGAAATTCGAACATGGGTTTTAGGGGTTGTTGGTTGATTTTAATGATGGAAATGGCTTTCTGGTGATCATATGAGATGGTAGGGATTGGAAATGGAGGCTGAGGACGGTGCAAACGCCCTGAACGGGGACTGGATTTTGGGCCGTGAAGATCAAATCGAAAAGGTAAGGTTTTGTGCAGTTTTTCGTGTTTTAATCACATGAATAGGTTCCTAGGATTGAGACAAATCTACAAGGATTAAAAGGGACGAAAATGGGGTTGAAATGAGGGAGTAAATCATGTGAATCGGGAACGTCGGTCTGGTCCGGTCGAAACCAGTGAATCGGTTATGAACCCAGTTCACCAGAGGTTGAAGGTGACACTGTTCACCGACACGTGAGGCCCACGCACAGCTCCTTTAGGTAGCGCGTGGGGGCGCGTGAGGGGTCTTTTGGGGATAAATTCAACATGTGAAATAATCTATTTGATGTAACGAACATTTTGGGACTAGTTTCGCGTCGATTGGACATCATTTTGATATATTTCGGGATGTCCGGAGGTTTAGGATCGAGTTTAAATATAGTTAAAAATTCGAGAAAATTACGGGGCTTCAATGAGAGGTTAATGAAGTAGTTAGTAACCCTCTTTTATGATTTGGACAGGTTTAGGAGTCCCGGTGATGGTGATTAGCCAAGGAAGGCGTATGGCACACATATCGAGGGGCAGCTCGGACGGTCTGTGAGTGGACCTGGTTTTCTAAATTGATGCATGCATAAATGTTTTATATGAGTTTAAATACATGTTTTGAGATGCCTTGTGTGCATTTGGTTGTGGTAGTTAGTATTTACGTATTTGCACATATTTCGAGGTTTTTGGTTTATACGTGCTTGTGCTTTCGGTGATGGCTTAATGAAATGGATTGGATTTGAAAAGGTAAACTCGGGCATGAGACCCACTTGTTTTGGAAACCCTCGGACTCGAAGTCCATTTTAGTTACATTATTGGGCCAATAGACCAATTGGTTCCTGAATTGATTTCGAATTTGAAAATATGTAATCGGGCATGAGACCCATTTGATTTACTAATTCTAGGACTTGGAGTCCATTTAATTTAATAAGGCATCAGACCGGAGGCTCAGTTGGTTTACGTAATCGGGCTCGAGGCCCAGTTGGTTTACGAAATCGGGCTAGAGGCCCAGTTGGCTTACGAAATCGGGCTCAAGGCCCAGTTAGTTTACGAAATCGGGCTTGAGGCCTAGTTGGTTTACATGATCGGGCTTGAGGCCCCTTTATTGTTTATAAATGTGATTTCGGGTTTGGAGACCCTAAATGGATTTGGATTTGGAAACACAGATTTCTGGTTTCATGACGGTTTATGGGGACCGGGCATGGATCCTTTAAAAGGTTTGAAAGGTTTTTCTGGATTCATGACGGTTTTATGAGAAACTGGGCATGAACCCTTTGAAAGATTTGAAAGGTTTGGAGAATGATTACGAAATGATTTTTCATATACCATCATTTTATTTATGGATTGTCTTCTCTAGGGAAGGTCGTTGGTCTGGGTGGGCCACGGAGTAGGCACGGAACACTAACTCAGTGGAGTTGCCCCCGTGGGGTACCTTACTCTCATGAAGGCATATATGGATTATAACCCCCAGGGAGGGTCATTGATCTGCGGACATTGACTTGGGTGGACCCTAGCGAGACTTGATATTTGAGACCCTGGGTAGCACGCGCGTAGCTTTGGAAACCGTGACAGGATTGGTTATATGATATTTGGTAAACATGATTTCTTGGATTGTTTTGTTAATAGTAAATGGATTTGGGCAATGACCCACATACACGGATTTACGGTTTTGGGTTGAGTTCTCACATATGGTTGAAATGAATTATGGATTTGTGTAAATGGTTTTGGGCAGGGGCCCATATGGCTCGAATTTACGGAACTTGGAGCTGAGACCCTAATAATAGTTATTTGAATATGTGGTTTGATAAATGGTTTTCGAATGCATGCATGCTTTTTAGTGAAGGGCATAAATATCTTTATGAAATGTGTTATTATGAACATATTGCTTTTCGTCCACTAACAACTTTTAATAATTTTAATGCCTTTCAGGTTGATCACGGATGCGGACTGTAGCAGATACTGAGACATCACACTACTCCACCGGATCCTGGCGTGCTCTGGATGCCGGTCAGGCTGAAGGTTTTGAATTATCCCTTGTCTGACACTTCGTGTCAGACGGGAGCATGACACATCCCGTGTTAATCTCGAGGGGATTGGGATAGGTCGTGACCCGCTGGGCCCTCATGAAGCTCGACCCTTCTCGGGGTCCAATCCCGCTAAGACACGGCATCCAATGCCCAGCATAAAAAATCCATGGTCTTTTCCACTTGAACTTTTCTCGATTTTCCTATCCTTGCTCTCGCTTCCAAGCTGATGACAGGGCTGTCATCGTAAAGGCATCATGTTCGTAACAAAACTATCGTATACACCCAGTGTGTAATCCCACAAAGAACAACGTGGCTCTAATACCAAATTGACACAACCCGCCCTGTAAATCCCCTTGGATTAGCAGGGTAGGTCGTGCTCCAGTCTGACACGTCCCCATAAAATGACCATATTACCCTTGCAAACAAAATAAATATCCTAACCACGTGTCAAACCACGGATACGACCACAACCTAATTAGAATAATCAGAGTACTCACTAACCATGATGCCTTAACCTTCCTGCAACCCGTTTCTACAACAAACCTGGAGGGTGCCAAAACCAAAAGCAAAGTGTGAGTGGACAAAAAATAAAACATTAGAAAACCATTTTTTGAAACATATCTTTTAACCCTTCATTTTGGAAAACATGACAGAACCCATCCCAATCCCCCTAGATTATCGTGGGATGTGCCTGCTCCCGTTTGACACCGTGTGTCAGACCAAGGATAAACTCGTCACTCGCTCGGGGTTAGCCAGAGTACGCTAGGATTGGTGGTGGCATGTGATGTCTCGGTCTCTACTACAGCTCGCATCTGCGGTCAACTTGAAGGGTATTAAAAACCAGAAAAACTAAGAGTGGACAAAACAACAATTTATAAAAATAGTTATAGAAAATGAATTTATACCCTTCACGTAAAAGCATGCATGCATCATAAAGCACCATTTCAAATACTTTCTCGGAAGCAAGACGTATTGCTTCCCAAGTCAAATCCAGTGAAAAATGCTTCTTAATCGAAGCCCATTACCTCAATGGGTTCTTAGCCCAAAACCAAATCATATAGGGTTTTATCCTAAAACCGAAAACACGTACAGAGCCTCAGCCGAAAATCAAGTCATAAAAAACAAGTACAAGGTCTCAGTAAAAATCATAGAACACGTGGGAACTCATCCCATCCTTATTTCAGTTTTAGTCACGATTCCAATCCTAGCACATGTGCAAATAGCTTAGGATCGCTCACAATCCTAACATGTCGCAGTGAACACATCACCCGTCGCGACCATCTCTAGATCATCGTGAACATATCACCGATTGGTCTTAGGGAATAACATCGGCACTCCTAAGTCGAGCCTCCTTCAGCTATAGCCTCCAGCGGCTACGCGACCACAGGCAGTGCATCGTGACCTCTCCGAAAGGAATGCATCTGCAGTCCGGAGGTGAGCGTCATATCACTTGGGACTCGAACCCGAATGTCATCATGGACCGAGACTCTAACTCGATCGACCGGGACTCCAACCCGTAGTATCACACATAGGATTCCTCGAATCCTATCAAATCCACAACTAGGTCTCATTCCCGAAATATAATCTAGGATTCCTCGAATCCTATCAAATTCACAAATGTGTCTCATGCTGAAATATCTTTCGAAATCTCGTAACTGGGTCGCAACCCGACTTATCTCGCGTTTGGCTATACTCTAAGTCAAACCTCAAATCAACTGGGTCATATGCGCAAAAGATGTTTCCAAATCCGAAAACCATTTCCTATTTTCAAAACACTTTCAAAATCATCCTTGACTTCAATCCAAGTCAAGGACGTTCAACTGGGACTCGTGCTAGAATCTCTATTTCACGCATCTCCATGAAATCCTTTAAAATCGTGTCTCAAATCCTCAGTTTCATGCTTCTCCGTGAAACCCTCAAGATTAAATACAATCATGTAAAACATATGTATGTAGTATACTAGGCCGAAGCCCAAATATCACATAAAACAGAAATCTCGAACTACATGCATTAACGCATTTTCTACGAAAAATGCACAATAATTCATATTTAAATTACCAGCACTCATGGCATCTAAAATCAAGTTCTTAAACACATATAAAACATTTATGCATGCATCATATTCATAAACCCACAGACCTTCCATGTTGCGGCTCGATACACGTGACATAAGCCTCTCCAAGCTAATCCAACCTCTTCGGGTCATCCGAACCTGTCCAAATCATACTCAAAGGTTACTACTAGCCTATACATGTCCATTCAAGAACCCCCAATATTCCTAGAAAAATCAACGTGTCCCCGACACGCTTCCTTAGGCTTTAAACCCCAATTTGACCAACCTAAAGATCTTTGATCGACTCGAAACCACTATCATTGGATTTGTCTCTTTGAAACCTTTAAAATGGTTCTAGTCCCACCTCGAATACGTGCTCATACGCCCCCACCCGCGATTCAAAAGGACGGTCAATGTTGACAAAAAGTCAACGCTAACGGTAGCAAACTCAACAATGACGTTAGTAGTTAATGGTCAAAGTCAACGCTGACGTCTTTGCTGATGTGAGCATGACGTCATTGCTGACATTAGCATGACATCATCTCTGACACTCTGACATCTGATACGTGTCAGTTAACAGTGGCACATGTCAGCAGCTCACAGGTCCACGTGTCACTAACATGTCAGGCTGACTGGGCACTGACAACTACCACGTGTCCATCCCCCATTGGCCTCGTCACCTGAAAATTTGAGAGGTGATGACGTTGGCTGATGAGGTCATCACCCCTAACCTCTCGATGGGTCCTGTAAACGGGTTGTGTAGATCGACGACCCGACCCGGCCACCAATTATTCATTTCTCAACCGATTTTGATCCCGTTGATTCCTACATGTTCGTTTCAACCTATCCAATCGATCTATGGGTTCAAAATCATGAAATCAAGCTTAGAAATTACCTAGGCAAGCTCAAATTTCACGACCAAGCTTTAACCTCCCTTCCAGGGTTGCCTAGTTATCCCTTCTACTTTTCGATCCTCAGAGGCTCGGGAAAACCCCACAAACACAACCCTAACATCAGAAAACACTCCTAACGTCCAAATCCAAAATTTTAAATTCCAAAAGCTAGGGGTTTGGGGTTCTACCTTTTTCACAGTTTCCTCAACCGTTCACGGCGGCTCCACCGTCCCTCTCCACGACCCTTAATGTTCCCGTCGAATATCCGATTTCGACGTGCCACCAGTATATGGACTGGTATCGACTCGATCTACATAACGGTCCTTGGTCTACGTGCATTGGACCTCCTGAGTCAAAAGTTAACTTTTTGCCCTCGTCTAGTGTAACGACCCGTCCATATTATCAGGATTAATTAAGAATTAATGTCGAATTAGCGAGGCTAATTGGGGATTAGTCGAGGATTAATGGATGTTCAAGGAGAAATTACGGTTCTGCCCCTAAACGAAGGCGAAAAGTTAACTTTTGACTCAGGAAGTCCGATGGCCAGGGGCTGAGGACCGTTGCGTAGATCGAGTCAATACTAGTTTGTAGACAAACGGCACATCGAAATTGGACGTTCGATGGAAAAGTTACGGTTCATGGAAGATGTCTGGAACTATTCGAAATGGCACGTTTTACGAGGCAGTTGATTTCCGTTTTGTCTTATGTGGGCCCAGATCTTTCCCATGTTTAAGGGATGAGTGACACTTGTCACTCATCCATTCCCCCTTTTTCCACATTCATGCATATCATCTTCACTGTTCCATTTCCACCAAACCTGAAAACCTTGAACCCAAATCCATATCCCTTTCCCTATTCGATTGTGTGTAAGGAAAGAATGAGAGAGGGACTGATGATGGTGTCCGGGGATGACAAAACCGTCGTGGACGGGGGCGAGGACACAGGAATCGTAAACCAGCGCAGGTACAAGTTGGATTCGAATTTGGAATTCGAAGTCGTGATTATGGGACGTTCTTTTTAATTTAGTTATGTTTCTAGGGATCAGGCGAGGTCTTGGGAATTGAAATCATGGGCTAAGGCTGGCTGAACAACCCAGGCAGTCGGCTGGAAAAAAGGGCGACGGTTCCTCAATCGAAAGGTACGAACTTTGGTCGTTTTCTTTGTTTTTAAGGACTTAGGATGATGGGGAATGGGTAGACAAAGATGTAGGGATGAAAATGGAAGAAAACGGGGTTGAATTGGTGGTCAGAATAAGAAAAACTGGGAACACCGGTTCAGTTAGACCGGGCTGGTTCGAACCGGTTTAGACCAGCATGTCGCGAGGATTCGGATGATGAATAGTGCAGCGTGTGGACCATCTTTTAGTGGTGGCTCCAACATGTAATTTCATCTATTCGATGTAACAAACATTTTGGGACTGATTTCGTGTTGATCGGACATCGTTTCAATATAGTTTGGGTCGTCCGAAGGTTTAGGATCGACTTTAAAAATAGTTAAAAATTCGAAAAAATTACGGGACTTTAATGAGGAGTTATTTAAGTAGTTAGTAACCCTCTATTACGATTTGGACAGGTTCGGGAGCCCCGGTAACAGTGATCAGCCCCGGAAAGACGTAAGGCATGCGTATCAAGGCGCGGCTTCAGACGGTCTGTGAGTGGACTTATTTTATGAATTCGATGCAAGCATAAATGTTTATAAATGTTTTAAATACATGTTTTGTGATGCCATGAGTGCATTTGATTGTGGTAGCTAGTATTTATGTAATTACACGTATTTCGAGATTTCTAGCTTTATGTTGTGCCTTTACGTGCTGGCTTTTCAATGAAGGTTTAATGAATGAGTTTTGGATTTGGAAATATGAAATCGGACATGAGACCTATTTGATTTAGAAACACTCAGACTTGAAGTCTATTTGATTTCACGAGAATTCGGGCTGGAAGCCCATTTGAGCTATATGATCGGGCCGGGGGCTCCGTTGGTTTACGAATCTGGGCTTAAGGCCCAGTTGGCTGTAATATCGGGCTTGAGGCCCCATTGACTGTGGTATCGGGCTTAAGGCCCCGTTGATTGTGAAATCGGACTTGAGGCCCCGTTGATTGTGAAATCGGGCTTGAGTCCCAATTGTGGTTTACGAAACGAGAATTTGGGCTAGAGACTCGGCGAGATTTGGATTTGAATCGGATTCGAGGAATCCCATTGAGATGTTCGGGTATGAGACACAGTTGAATTGAGATTTGAAAGTAAGTATTTAAAATGTATATACCCTCCGACATGAGTTGATTGGTCTCCTCCAGCTGTCGACTTGGAGAGTCACAATCCACTACCCGAAATGAGTAATCCCCATAGGGAGCACATTCTAGGAGTGGGAGTTATGATATGGTCTCGGACTGGGTCCGAAGACAATCATCCAAACGTCGTAGATCCTGGATGTTGGACAAAGCCTCCCAGATGAATAATTCCTGGGGGTAGACTCGGAGTGAGACCCCGAGTAGTATGCATACTTATAGATATAAATCGTGAGAGATATCGAGGATTTGTTCCCTAGGGACTGTGTGCCACGAGTTGGCATATGAGATGCCGAGGATGGGTTATATGTATGTATATGGGTATGAGGTTTTACGGAAAAGTGGTTTGGGGTGGTGACCCCGTGTTCTATGTTTTGGATATGGTTTTGGGCTGAGACCCATATATATTGATTTGGGCTGAGTCCCTACGGAAACTGGTTTTGGACTGAGTTCCCATGTACTTGATTTACGGTTTTTGGGATGAGGCCCTAATGGTTTTGTGAATGTTTTGATAAATGATTTTTGAATGCATGCATATTTTTCTGTGAAGGGCATAAACGTCTTTGTATGAAAATTTTTTTTATTAAAATATTTGTTTTGTCCACTCACGACTTTTGATGTTTTGAATGCCCTTCAGCTTGATCGCTGATGTGGGATGTAGTAGAGACCGAGACATCACACTCCTCCTCTGGATCTTGGCACTCTCTGGTAGTCCCGGTTGGGCTAAGGATGGAATCATCCCTGGTTTGACACTTCGTGTCAGATGGGAGCAGGTGACACGACCCATCCCAATCCCCCCGGGATTACCACAGGATGTGACGTGCTCCCGTCTGACACGAAGTGTCAGACAAGGGATAACCCAACGTCACTGCCCCTACTAGCATCCAGAGTGCGCCAGGATCGATGGGGGAGGCATGCAATGTCCCGGTCCTCTGCTGCAGTCGCATCCGTGATCAACCTGAAGGGC
Organism: Prinsepia uniflora; assembly: GCA_032719365.1. Lineage (NCBI taxonomy): Eukaryota > Viridiplantae > Streptophyta > Magnoliopsida > Rosales > Rosaceae > Prinsepia > Prinsepia uniflora. The sequence continues at coordinate 32,053,592 of CM064862.1, forward strand.
ATGAAAAACCAAAAGCTATGAGTGGACGAAAATAACCAAGTTCATTAAAAACATTTTACAAGACATTTATGCCCCTCAGTAAAAACGTATGCATGCATCAAAAACCGGTAATCAAACATTGATTAGAAATAATTATTAGGGCCTTAGCCCAAAAATCAGTCAATCAAATCCGGAAACCCATCATAACTCCAGTTCATCAAGTCTTATAAACCGGGCCACTGCCCCAACACATTTCAACGATCAGAATTCAACAATGCTTCATAAACAAATCTTAAACACGGGAACTCAATCCCAGAACTCATCAAATCCGGTTCATCCGGGTCACTGCCCAAAATTAGTGAAAACTGTAATCACACACGTTTGCTGGATTAAGTGCGCCCGAGTCTTTAAACTCAAAACCATGCGCATAAACAGGCCTTTCCCGGGATATCAACGAGTCTTTAAACTCAAAACATAGACAATAGGCCTCGGGGGTATCACAATAACTGAGCCTTTAAACTCACGAGTCTTTAAACTCAATCCGGGTCTTTAAACCCAATTTTCCGGGCCCGCCCCCGTCATCAGTTAACCGAGTCTTTAAACTCAAAATGTGCTCCAGCAATGGCACCCGGGTCTTTAAACCCGAACTATTTTATAAGACACAAACAATCAGGATCCCTCAGGATCCGCTTTCCGAAAAGCATCCCGAAATCACATATATAAAACAACTGGGCCCCTGACTCGAATCCACTTATATAAATTAACTGGGCCCCTGGCCCGATTTCTTAAATCAACTGGGCCCTTGGCCCGAATTTACTTTGTCAAACCCGTAACTATTTCATAAAATCATATCCGAACCACAATCATGGAAATCAGTGCAAATCCGAAAAATCTCGATTTACGCGCAAACCAGTAAATCGCCTCGAAATGCATGAAATCACATAAATTCACTGATATCCAAATCAAAGCACATAAAATCAGTTACAACAATCATGAAACAATTATGCATGCATAGGATTTATCAAAAACAATGTCCACTCACAGACCATTTAACCGAGCGCCTCGATACGCGTGCCACCGGCCCTCCCGGGCCTCGTCACTAACACCGGGACTCCCGAACCTGTTCATATCACATTAGAGGGTTACTAACCTCCACAATAACATCCTATTCAAGTCCCGTAATTTTCCCGAATTTTTAAGTATTTTTAAACCCGACTTAAAACCTTCGGACATCTCGAAAAGTATCCGAACGGGATCCGACTGACACGAAACCAACGTTGAAATGTTCGTTATAACGTACGGGATTCGTGCCCACGCGCCGTCACGCGCCGCCATGAGTGGTTGTGCGTGAGAGCCACGCGCCTGCTACAGTGACTGCTACAGTCACCGTCCTCGCCCGTTTCTCTGTAATTCGGGTCTGATACCCGCGATTCCAACCCGATTAGATAGCCATCAATTCGACCTCGATTCCTTCCGTTTTTTATTCAAAAACATTCTTCAACTATCTAATCGAAGTTCCATGTCCCTGATTCACCAAGAAAGTCCCAAAATTAGACCCACGACCCGTGATCATCCAAACGGGTCGATCACCCAAACTCTGTGTATTCTTAATCAAACTCAAATTAATCTCACAGTAAGGATTCTAGGCCTAAAAGGAACTGAAATGCACGATCAATTGGACACGACATTACCTGGAAGTGATCGTCCACAGCTCTGCGATTTTCCAGAATCTGGAACCTCAGTTCCAGTCCAATCCGCGTCAGTTTCCTTCGAAGTTGATGGGGTTCAGTTCCAATTCCTCCCAGAAGCCTCAAGCCATCCATGGTTTGGTCCAATTCCTCTCAGAAATTAAACTGAGTATTTTCCCTCCATTTTCCATTTTTCCTCCGAACTCGGTTTCCTCTCATCAGCGCTCTGCCCTCACTTCGAACTCGACCCAGAATGATTCAAACACTCACCAGACACCCAACTAACCGTTCAAAATGGACGACAACCCGTGGGGGACATCTTCAGCCCCACAGGAAAATGCTTCCCGTAAACAACCCAAAACCATATATAATCTCTTCCGTGCTCTGTCCGTGCTTCCCACATACTGACCATAGTCCATTAACAATTAATTAGCACATTAAACCATACCCCACTCCAAATTCAAGCTTAAACAATGCCCCCGTGCACTGGTCGTGTTCCCCATTCACGGTGCTACAGTGCCTGTGCAAGCAGTCCCCGTGAAATTACCATTCTGCCCTTGTGCAGAAAATTACCAAAATGCCCCTCACGCATCTAGACCCGTAACTCGGTCATACGGACTCCGATTGATGCGTGCCGCCTGTCTACGAACTCAGGGCATCGAGACCTTCCTAACGGTCCTCGGTCCTCGGCCATCGGACCACCCGATCAAAAGTCAACATTTCCCCTTATTTCGACCAAATTACGAAAGTGCCCTTGAACTTCCGTACATCATAACTTTCACCACGAACATCGGAATCGAACGTGCCGCCTGTCTAAGAACTCGTGACGTCCCAAACTACGTCACGGGCATTGGTCAAAGTCCATTTGATAGTCCGAATAAAAAGTCAACGTTTTGCCCACGACCAGGGGCAAAACGGTTATTTTGCACTGTTCGTCCGAGTTCGCCCAACTAATCACCGATTAACCCTGCTAATCATGATTAGTCCGTAATCTAATCCCAAATTTCGGAATGGGTCGTTACAGCAGGCACGTCCCACGTTAATCCCGAGGGATTTGGGACGGGTCCTGTCATCTAGGGGCAAAATCGTAATTTCACCCAAACGTCTGATAATCCTCGATTAAGTCCCGATTAGCCTTTCTAATCCTCAATTTAATCTCAATTAATCCCAAAAATTTGGGACGGGTCGTTACAATCTTCCCTCCTTAAAGAATTTCGTTCTTGAAATTGTAACTAACCCAAGTCCACAACTAAATGGTGGAAATCCAATCCTGTCTCCCACTCGGGGCACTCTCGTGTAATCATACACGTCTGACGCAAACCATAGTACATGTCGGTACTCCCTGTCACTCGACATGAGCTACAATCCAACAGTCAATGCTGAGGTTCAGCTCAGCCTTCCATGACCTTATTCAACCTCCTCGTGACCAACCATCACTGGAGCTTTCAAAGCTCCAACTCAATCTCGAGAATCCACATGTTGGCTCGTAAGTCTCACTCGAGACACCGACACTCGTCTATCGCACCTGTCACTCACTCTAACAGGTCTGCTATACCAAGCTGACATCGTAGTAAGCTTTTCAGCCTGACGACTCTTCACATCTAACAATCGAAGCTGATATCCTGCTCAGCAGCCGATCTGACGAACATCATCTAGATCCTGTTGTCACAATGGCACGAATATCACCTCGTAGGCCATATCTGTAGCATTTATCGGCCTCGGTACTTACATCGGCCAACTCCCTCGTTTTCCCATACTCATGCTGACTCTCACTAGAGTCCCATCACTACATACCAATCTGAACTTGTCGGACACCTATTTATTCAATTACCACAATATGCCAGATTGACTTCGTAAGTAAGCCAATCCCATTGGAAAATATCGTGACCAGCTAATAACTCCCGGCTTCACCGCGCTTTCGTTGCGCTACTCGGATCTCAACTTGCTCTCGAGTCTCTACATCGTATCTCATGTCACTTAGCGACCTAAGCTGATGACCCAACCTATTAATGACCCGACATGACACGACCCATTAATCACTAGTCTCCCGACACGACATGAGATCAGAGTTAAACGGGTTACACGGGTCATTAATAGGTCGGATTCGGCGAGTTGAGATCAGAGTAGCGCAACGAAAGCGAGTTGACCCGTGTAGGTCGTGTCGTGTCGGGAGACTACTCACAGGTTCCCCGACCTATTAATGACCCGTGTAACCCGTGTAACCCGTTTAACTCATTTAATAAACAGGTCATACTCAAAACCCAATTAACCTATGACCCGTTTGACCCGTTTAACATATTTAACCTATTTAAATTATAATATTTAATAGATATTTATGTAGGTATATGGGTTAGTAATGACACGTTTATTAAATTGGTCAATATATAAGCCAATATACGGGTTAACATGTTAACCTGAAATCTACCCATTTATTAAACGGGTTAACATGTCATTATACGGGTTAACAGGTTGACCCGAAACCCACCCGTTTAATAAACGGGTCATAACGGGTTGACCTGAAAATGACCCGAAATTTTAATCGTGGGGTTGACCTGGATAAATTTTGTGCGGGTTTCAAGTCGGGTCAAAAATTGCCACCCTTACTACCAGGCCTGCTTAAGGACTGCACTCTTGCAGCGTCCAACCCAATTTTCTCCATCATCTCTCCCCAATGGGTCCACATTAGCCCTCTCTCAACTAATGATCTGAAGCATGAGAATAGGGTCTTCACCCTCTTTGAACCCTTTAACTGTCATATCACTCCTCGTCATCCCATATATTGAAGAATCAAGGATGATCCAAGATGATGACATCAAAATTCATCCTACGTCATCCTGCGGGAACGTAAACACCAAGTATCACCTGCTAAAGAGCGGAAAATGAGAAGTTCCCCTCATCGACTTCGGAATCAAGAGAAGTTGCAACAATGTTAGAAGAATCCTCAAACACTATACCCAATAACCGCTGGACCTGGCTACAGAGTGAAGCATACAATTGACAACGGACCCCATCTGATTACTATGTCATGTCCACCTTGGACTCACTCTGATGATCTTGTCTCATCAATAAGATTTCTCCTCAAACAAGCTTATATGAAACTCAGGAGATATGGTCACCCGCAATCGACCAAAACCAATTTCGAATGGACTCTCAAGTCCTCAACTCATTTGAACATCCATCTACGTGTCCGTAAACAATCTAACCTTAGTACCCAAGTTGCCTATTGGTTTATATCGTTTATGCACATTCAAAAGGATGTCATCTATCACTACTTGATTCTCACGTTTCAACCTTTATGGGTTCACCTCCTACGCACATACTCGTGCCTCAAATCTCGCATCACTAAGGAACCGATCACCAAACCAAGTATACCTCGTGCCTCGCACTAAGCCACTCGGGATCCCTTCAGTCCCGCTCGGTGATCACTAATATTGTAACGCGTGTGTCGGCCACTTAAGGCTCGAAGATTGAGGAAATCCTCGTCCAAGCTCCCTAAGTACACGAATCCTCATGACGTCGCTGTGTCATCCATTACAACTTGGTCATTGTAGGGATTCTGTCAAATTTATCTCAATTAGTGCGGCACACTTGCCAACACCCAAAACTCAACATCTCCTTCTGTGATCGCACTCAGTTGTAACCGAGTCGAATCCATAAATCTTTGCTCGTACTAAGAGGCACTCACACATGTCTGTATCATCGTCATGACTGGCGAATCTCCATCGTCTCAGTCGTCACTATAACATGGGGCTATCCAACTCGATAGAACTCATCCATGTCCATCGATAGCAGTATTTTCCACAACTGCGAGAAGATCAATCCCAGAAACGCTCCGTTATCGAGACTCTAAACCCATGCGGTCAACTCACCACAAGCACCAACTGCTCAATGCCTAATATCCACTAATAGGTCCGTAAGTACCATACTCCTGGTAACTCGTCCAATCAATCTCAAATTAGGGTTATCACGAACCCAGCTGCTCTCTACAACAAGTCCATTCTGACCGATCTTCGCTCTCGACTCCGAAATGTCGTCGAGGGTAACTGGTACTCAACCACCTAGTAACCACTATCCGAGGACCTCAACCACTCGTAACTCTACGGCTTCTAATCGCTAGGCCCACAAGAAACTTGGCCCTACTAAGTGTTAGGCACTGCTCAACCACGACATGCTACAATCACGGCCTACCATGCCAAACAACATCTATATCGTGGCATCCCGTGTCAATCGACATCCATCTGGGGTTCAACACACTGAAACATGGCATTTTATGCCAAATAGGATTAATTCGTGTTCCATTCCCCCGTAACGTTCCCATCCAATTCTCAACAGTGTAAACTAGACTCAACCAGGGTCGTCCACGACCTCCATTGTACTCTGTGACACAATCCCCTATCTGACATGACCTTCCAACGGTCCCGACTCTCAAAGTCGTCATACTAGGACCTAGTCCACCAGTAACACTACCGCTCTAAGTCATTGGATTTAGATGTAATTCGATCCTACTCAGGATCAAACCTCACTAAAACATGGCATCTTGTGCCAATCAAACCCTAAACCATCGCATCATGTGCCAAACGTAGCCTAACTAGGGTTTGATTCCACTGAATCCTCGTACTCTCAACCTAACTATCAGGTTGATGACGGGTTGTTACCACTGTAGAAACATCACATCCAGCACCTACGCGTCACTCTAAGAGCAAACTCACGCTCTGATACCACTTTGGTATCAGAGTACCACATGTTAACCTACTCTGAGACCACTTCGATATTAGAGTACCATATGTTAACCTAGCTCTGATACCACTTTGACAGGACCTATCTAAATCCCGCTTAATTATCGTGGGATGTGCCTGCTCCCTTCTAACACCGCGTGTCAGACCAGGGGGATAAACTCGTGACCCGCTTGGGGTTAGCTAGAGTACACTAGGATCAGTGGTGGCATGTGATGTCTCGATCTCTGCTACAGCCCGCATCCACAGTAAACTTGAAGGGTATTAAAAACCATAAAAGTTGTGGGTGGACAAAACAACAGTTTATAAAAATAGTTATCGAAAATACATTTATACCTTTCACGTAAAATAATGCATGCATCATAAAACACCATTTCAAATACTTTCTCAGAAGCAAGACGTATTACTTCCCAAGTCAAATCCAGTGAAAAATGCTTCTCAATCAAAGCCATTACCTCAATGGGGTCTTAGCCCAAACCAAATCATACAGGGTCTCAACCCAAAACCGAAAACATGTACAGAGCCTTAACCCAAAACCAAGTCATAGAAAACAAGCACGGGGTCTCAGCCCAAATCTTAGAACACATAGGAACTCATCCCATCCTCATCCCAGTGTTAGTCACGATTCCAATCCTAGCACATGTGCAAATAGCTCAAGACCGCTCACAATCCTAACATGTCGCAGTGAACACATCACCCACCGCGACCATCTCTAGATCATCGTGAACACATCACCGATCGATCTCAGAGAATAACATCGGCACTCCTAAGTCGAGCCTCCCTCGGCTATAGCCTCCAGCGACTGCTCAACCACAGGCAGTGCATCGTGACCTCTTCAAAAGTAACGCATCCGCAATCCGGAGGCGAGCGTCATATCACCCGGGACTCGAACCCGAATGTCATCATGGACCATGACTCTAACCCGATCGACCGGGACTCCAACCCGTAGTATCACACATAGGATTCCTCGAATCCTACCAAATCGACAACTGGGTCTCATGCCCGAAATATAATTCAGGATTCCTCAAACCCTATCAAATTCACAACTAGGTCTCATGCCCAAAAAATCTTTCAAAATCTCGTAACTGGTTCGTTGCCTGACTTATCTCACATTTGACTATACTCTAAGTCAAACCGCAAATCAACTGGGTCATATACCTGAAAGATATTTCCACATCCGAAAACCATTTCCTATTTTCAAATCACTTTCAAAATCATCCTTGACTTCAATCCAAGTCAAGGTCGTTCAACTAGGACTCGTGCTCGAATCTCGATTTCACACATCTCCGTGAAATCCTTTAAAATCGTGTCTCAAATCCTTGGTTTCACGCTTCTCCATGAAACCCTCAAAATTATATACAATCATGTAAAACATATGCACCTAGAATACTTGGCCGAAACCCAAATATCACATAAAACAGAAATCTCGAACTACGTGCATTAACGCATTTTCTACGAAAATTGTGAATAATTCATATTTAAATTACTTGCACTCATGGCATTTAAAATCATGTTCGTAAACACATATAAAACATTAATGCATGCATCTTATTTATAAACCAAAGTCTACTCATAGACCGTCCAAACTGAGCCTCGATACATGTGTCATATGCCTCTCCGGGCTAATCCAACCTTTTCGGGTCATCCGGACCTGTCCAAATCATACACAAAGGTTACTACTAACCTAAACAAGTCCATATCAAGAACCTCATACATTCCTGAAAAAGTCAAAGTATCTCGGACACGCTTCCCTAGGCTTTAAACTCCAATTTGACCAACCTAACGATCTTTGATCAACTCGAAACCACTACCATTGAATTCATATCGTCGAAATCTTTAAATTGTTCTAATCCCACCTCAAAATATGTACCCATGCACCCCTATGCGCGGGTCAAAGTGACAGTTAATGTTGACCAAAATCTCAACGCGACGGCAGCAAAGTCAACGCTGATGTCAGCATGACGTCATCTCAGACACTCTGACGTGTCAGTTGATAGTGCCACGTGTCAGCAGCTCACGTGTCTGACATGTTAGTGACACGTGACACCATCAGATGGTGCCACGTGTCACTAACATGTCAGGCTGACTGGGGATTGACAACTGCCACGCGTCCATCCCCCATTGGGCCACGTCACCTGACAATCTGATAAGTGATGACGTTAGTTGATGATGTCATCACCCCTAACCTCTCGACGGGTCCTGTAAACGGGTCGTGTAGACCAGCGACCCGACCTGACCGGACCACCAATTCTTCATTTCTCAATCGATTTCGATCCTGTTGATTCCTACATGTTCGTCTCAACCTATCCAATCGATTTATGGGTTCAAAATCATGAAATTGAGCCTAGAAATTACCTGGGCAAGCTCGAATTTCTCGGCCAAGCCTCAACCTCTCTTCCAGGGTTGCCTAGTTGTCCCTAATCCCACTTTTTGATCCTTAGAGGCTCGTGCAAACCCTCGCAAACATAACCCCGACATCAGAAAACACTCCCAACGTCCAAATCCAAAATTTCAAATTTCAAAAGCCACTGGTTTCGAGTTCTACCTTTTTCACGGTTTCCTCAGTCGTTCACTGCGGCTTTGCCGTCCCTCTCCGTTCCTCCGGTCTCCCCCTCACTTCCTCTGTCTCTCAAGGGTCTCAAGAAGGTGATGGGATGGGGATGGATTGAAATCAGGAAAGGGTTTCGGTTTTGGATCGAATGAAATGGGAGAGATGCAGATGCATGTATGTAAGAGAAGTGCGCAACGGATGAGTGACACTTGTCACTTATCCATTGGGCCTGAAACAATTATCTAGGGCCACAACAGGACAAATGTTCACTTTGTCTCGTAAAATGTGTCGTCATAAATAGTGCCCTAAAACGTATGTGACCCGCAACTTTCCCGTCGAATGTCCGATTTCGACGTGCCACTAATCTACAGACTAGTATCGACTCGATCTACATAATGGTCCTCGGTCCACATGTATTAGATCTCCCGAGTCAAAAGTAAACTTTTTACCCTCGTCTAGGGGCAAAATTTTGATTTCACCCCGAACGTCTGATAATCTTCTACTAAGTCTCGATAGCCTTTCTAATCCTCAATTTAATCTCAATTAATCCCGAAAATTTGGGACGAGTCGTTACAAAACATTACATGCATAGCCAAGAAAACATTGCTTCTAAAAAAAACCACCGTTCTATATAATCCCTAGTTCCAACCCAAAACCACATAAATATATATATAAAAAAAACCCTTAGGCCCACATGCTAATGAAATCATTAATAATGAACCAACTACGCATTAAATTAAACACGTAATTTGAGTATTATGCAAATTAAACCCCTTTTGTGTAGTTATAGTATTGGTAAATAAGGATCGTTTTTAACCGGGGAAATTAGAGAATATTAATAATATGTTAGTTAAATAAAATAATGAATAATCTGGGCTGGGCTACTGGAATAAAAGAGTTGGGCTCGGTTTTTTTTTTCTCTGGGCTGGGCTGCAACAATAATCTAGGCTGCACAATAAACAAAAATTGGCTTAAATTAAATATTAATTTGGGCTTACAAAATTAATAATAATTAATATATATAATTTAATCGAATTCCGTCCATAATTTTTTCGTTATAATTCCAATCGGGACGATTCTTTCGCCAAAATGCTCCAAATTACAAAGTTTATTTATTTAAATGGAAAAATCACAAAATATATTATTTTTCTAATTATTTATTAATTTAATATTAAAAGTCAAGTATAAAGGGTATAAAATAATATAAAATAATTCTTAATTAACGCCCTATCAATCATCGGCTTTAAGCCGCTTTGAAAATCTTTACACATAATCATTAAGTAAACTGAAAATCAAAGTACATGCCAAACCTGGGCCTAGCCAGCTTAACGTCAAACCTCATCATGGTGGTCCAACCAGCTGCTAGTCCAACTAGCATCCCATGTGCACTACGGGTTGGAGAGTATGAGATCTACATGGTCTAACCCCGTCGGTACGTGTGGGGTCCACCCCGTTTACATCTGAGCCCTTCTCTGAGTGTGTACGAAGTTCAACTCCGAATATGGCGATCCAATCGCCTGAGGTTAACTAATCCAGAATACCAAATCAAAACTGAAACACAATTTAGTACACGGCAACAACCCAAAATAGTTATTAAATGGGCACAGCCCAAAACACGGTTTTCCAAAAACCAACATGTTCCAATAGCCAGAAATATAATCATAAACATTTTAAATCCAACATTTATCTAACAGTCAAAATCATAGTCAAAATCACGGAAAATCATGTCATAAAGACAGTAAAAACATATAAATATGCATGCATTCTAGTTAGGAAAGAAACTGTCCACTCACAGTACTACCACGCGCTCGAACCCCGAGCCGTAAGCTAATCTGAAACCTCCGAGATGTCCGGGCTTGTCCAAATCACACCCAAAAGTCACTATCAACCTATATAAGTCCATATGTAAAACCCCCAAAAATTCCGAAAATGAGAACGTGTCCCGAGGAGAAAACCTCCATATGACCTATCAAACGATCTTCGATTGACCTGAAACCACCACCATTGGATTCAGAACGTCAAAACCTTTCAAACAAGATCAATTTGACCTCGAAATTAGTGCCCACACACCGATCAAAGGCAGGTCAACAAAAGTCAACGCTAACGTCATCTGCTGACAACATCTGCTAACGTCACCTGCTGACGTCAGCGCCATTAATGTCACATGCTGGCGTCAGCCCTAGCTGGAATGGCACTGACAAGATCTGACAACTCTGCCATGTCGCAGCCCCTAGCACGTGGCATGTGGCACTACCGATCCTTTACCACATGGCCCCTAACATGTGTCAAATGACATCATCATGATGTCATCCTGACTTCATGTTGACGTTATCACTCGCTGGAGAAGATGACCTGCGCCGTCGTCATCGCCGCTGATGTGCGCCGCCGTCATCGCCGCCGCTTGTTGGCCAGAAAACCTCCATTTTTGCCTGAAGCTTCAAACCTTCATATCTCTCACATTTCTTAACCAAATCATACAAAATTTCTTTGGGAATTTATCTACTCGAGCCAAGGAATCTAAAACTGAAACAAGAATTGGGAAAATCTACCTAGATTAGGAGTTATAAGCCTCGAAATTTTCAGTCAGATTTCAAACTCCCAAACTATGCAATCCTTGTTGTCGTACCCTTCAATCTTGACCTCAACTTGATCCTTGGGTTCCCTAGAACCCGTTTCCAACCATAGTTTCTCTCAAAAGCTCCTCCAACTCAAGGTTCCAAGATTAGATGTTAATGGGTTTTGTGTGTGTTTGTGTTTGGGGTGGGTTGCACGGGTTTGAGGGGAGAGAGTGAAAGAAAATTCCATCAACCTTATCCAAACATCCCAAAATATCCATAATTTTCACATTCCCAAAATGCCCTTTCCCCAGATAGTAACCCCATACACATCCTAGGGGTAAATTCCTCCAAACTCCATATACTTTTCGTAAAATCTTGAAAAAATCTCGAAAAATTCCCATAAATTTCGAATTTTCAGGTCGTGTCGTTACATTAATTTAGCATTATTATATTTTAACACAGTGTATCACAGTAATTCAATATTTTAGAAACTTATATGAATTCATAATTCATCAAATAAACGATATAAGTTCATAATTTTTAATATAAATGTGAATAATAAATTGAAGAAAAGTCCATAATTAATGTCAAATATAACCACATACTTATAGGATCAATAAGTATAATTAATTTTACGCAAAACAAATCATTTTAACACTTATTTCTTGTGTAGTCAAAATCCTCATAACTTTCATAACTCTTCTATTCACCATAATTCACCAATAAAGCCTATTAATCTCCACTCAGGTATGAAAGATAATCGTGAGGATTCTACTATGGCCATGAAGGTTCAGACCATTTTGATGGTTTCTAGCACGAAACCAAGGATCTTAGAAGGCTTAGCGGACTCCTATGAAGAATTTAAGCAAGAGTTACTAAGAATTGGATGTAGAGACTTGGAAAAGCGAGCTAGAAAAACCAGCTGTGCACGATGACATTGAATGGTGGCTCTCAAGGTAAGTTTATTTCGTTTTGATATTGTAGAACCCTTTTTAGTGCAATTATAGAATATTAGACATAGAAAGGGAGAAAAATAACGAAAAATGAAGAAAACATAATCTGGTCGGGCCGTCAGGTCGGGACCTACGAACAGGTTTTCGGGTTGACCCAACTGGAGGTTGCTGGTGATAGGTTATGCGTGAGGCCATGCTTAGTGGAAAGAGGTGGTGCGTGAGGGCACATCCAGCCTTATATGGAGGTATGTTCAACATGATTTTTGTAGTACTCTTTGATGTGAATCTAATGGTATAAGCTTCAAGGTAATTGGATGTCTTTTGGGTATAGTTCTGGGTATTTTATATAATGTGTTATATTTAAATTCCAAATTAATACTACAAAATTAGGGTAGGCTAATCTAGGTAATGATGGTTCTAAGATGATGAGTTGTGTGAATAGAAAGGTTTGGGAAGGAATGAGGTCTTGGTTTTATGAGGAAGGATGTTTTAAAGAGATTTTATTTTTGTTAAAGATTGATTATGCATAGTGTTATGTATAATGATAATGTGATGATGAATTTATGAAGTATGCTGTTATGTTATGATGAGATGATATGATAATTTGTTACGATGAGTTGACATGATGATACAAATGTTACTATGATGATAAGACATGATGATGATGCGATATGTGGTGATGAGGGCATGATCTTAATGGTGATGGTATGATGTGTATACTTTTCTAAAATTGTTAAGTATAATTCAAAATAAGTACTTAGTGAACTAATACTTGGGAGAGGTCAAATGGTAGTTTTCACTACTTAACGGGGTTAATGGATTGGACGTAGGCAGTAACCTCGCAAGGGATGGATTTAGTTTGGTTAACGTGTCAAAGGAGGAAAAGAATAAAAAATGGGAAAAATCCCTTGTTTAATAAAAAAATTTAGACGGGAGCAGGACCGACTTGATTTTCAAGAAAATATAGGGACGGGTCCTGTCATTTTGTAGGAATTGATTGATCTTCCTATCGCGAGTAGCCCTTCCACAATGTCGTGGAACACCACACATTCATCAATGATATAACCATTGAACTTGTGATATTAATAATAAAGGTTGGGATGAAGAGGTGGACGTGCCTTGGGCTTCTTTTCCATGTTCTCCACATTTAATAGTACGAGCTCTAAATAAGTATTGACAATACTATAAGTTTCGTACCTAGGCACTAGGCATTAGGCTTCTTGGGTTGTCTCCTAGGGGGCCTGATTGTTGGTTTTCCGTTGTCATGGCACTGCTTGCCCTTCTTTCCTTTGTGATTGTTGTCGTATAAGCCTTTCTGCCTAAGAGTTATGCTCATAAGCTTGGTTCGACAGATCAGAACCATAGTATGGCTTACTCAGCTAGGAAGACTGAGAGCCAGGGTAGATTGGAGCGATGATCGACTTGTTCTCCACTGGTGGAGCATTGACAAATTCGGCTAAACATGGACGGCAACATGCTGCATCAACTTGTTGTAATCTTCCCAACCGATGGTGAAAGGTTGGTGCTTAAATGGTGATTTTTTAGGCAACTATGACATGCATTGACAAGACCCGCCTCGATCCCCCTGGGACCACCTGGGACGTGCCCTGCTCCCGTCTGACACCCGACCTCACTATACCAAAATTACCCTTAAAGGAATTAAAATGCATAAATATCCAAATTTAAGTCATACAAACATCTGAATACAAATAGTGTCAAACAAGGGATAGTTTCCAAATACAGGTTATTGAGCACGACTCTAGACATTCTACGTGCCAACCTACCCAACAGTATGGTTCTGGTGCGCAACGTAAACCTATGCCTCTTCCTCGGGATCCTCTTCTTCTTCCTCACTAGCACGACTTGGAGGGGTTAGTAAAACAATAAGGGTGAGTGGGCCGAAACTCAAGTTTATAAAACAGTACATCATCTCGAAAACATATAGTTTTTCCCCTCCGTTTTCCGAAATGCATGCATTAGTATCAAAAGCCATAATATCATATCATATAAACATAAACAGAATAATATAAACATAAACATAACCCCAGTCACTGCACTATACATCCCAACCCTAACATCCCAGATGTCTAACGTCCCAAACGCCTAATAAGGTCACAGTCCCAAGGCTACGCGTGCCACCCGAGGTCTCAATCCAGAGTCCAAATCCCGAACCCAGTCCGGATATGGCATCCTAGATGCCTGACGTCCCAAACGTCCAATAATAGCAATCCTGCTCCTGAGCCACTCTATGGTCCGGTCCCTCCGTAGAATGACCCCTCGCATGCAATGCGCCGTGACCACTCCGGGGGTACCTATATCCGGAGGAGACAGTATCCTAGGGTAGATCTATACAGTGCAGTAATAAAGATAATCATCGAAATCCATACACATATACATGACTCAAAACAGTGCATAACTAACCAGACGGGTCTCATGCCCAAACATCGTAATGCGTGCCATAATCATAACTCAAGATAATCGAATGCTTTTGCTTGAATCACATATATATATAGCAAGGAAAACAGTTATGCATGCCAAGGTTTAGTGAAATCAAAGGCCCACTCACAATACAATCCCGCTGCAAATCCGAGCGTATAACCCTATCGGAGTGCTATTGCACGATTCCTGTCATGTCCATAGCATATGTAAGGGTCACTATAAGTCCCTACTAAACAACCAAGAAACCCTAGACTAAAACCGGCCCGGGAAAGCCGTCCGAACACGCTTCCCAAGGCTTCAAACCCTAATTTGACCAACCTAACGATCTCCGATTGATACGAACCCACCGCCATTGGATTCGTATCGTCGAAACCTTGAAAATGGTACTGGTCCCACAAAATTTACTATTCACACGCTCCCCCACGCGCCTGGTCAATGGGCGATCAACCCTGCTACAGTACATGCTGACGTCAGCAATGACAGTGTTAGAGGACACGTGTCACATGCTCTTTGGTCCAAGGTCTGACAGTTTCTGACATGATGGCGTCATCATGACGTCACTGTTGACATCAGCATGATGATGTCATCAGTTACAGTAACCGGGTCAACCAGATTTGCATAAACCGGGTCGTCGTTGACCTACAGCTTGACCCGATCACAGATCACGTTTCCAGCCACCATTTTTGGTCAGACTTGGCTCGATAGGCTCGTTAGAACCCCCTCTACAGTTCTGTGAATTCAAAATCATTTTTTAGGGTTGAAGAAGCTACCTGAAAATCAACGGGAAAGTCGGCTGAAAACTCTAGTCGTCTTCTCCGGCGACTCGGCCAGATTCCAGCCACGAACTTTGGTCCAAATTGGTCGTCTGAGTCCCTAGGACATGTCTCAGAGATGAAAATGAATTCTAACGTCAAAACTAGCCGTTTTGAAACAGGGAAGAAAAACTGAACCTTTTGGGTTTTCTGACTCACCGCCGCTGTGTCGCCGCCGTAGGCCGTCTAGTCCACTCCCCAGTCCTCCTGCCGTCCCAGTTAACCTAACCCTACGTTAGTTCAAGCTCTGGTGTGGTGGTTTGGACGGTTGGATGTTTTTGGCTGGTTTGTTTCCTTTTGGTGGGAGGGGAGGGGGGGGGGGGGGGGGGGGGGGGGGGGTTGGGTCTTGCAGACAGGGTGGAGCAAGGCAGAGAGGGTGGTCGTCTGGGTGTATGTTTGTTCAAGGGAGTGAGCCGTGTTCACAGTTTGAGAGAAATGAAAGTGGGAGGGAGAGTGAGTTGTCTGATCACTTAAAAGAAAAAGGAAGATGAGATCAAGGGTCCAGATTCAATCTGGAGTTTAGAATGGATGGTGAAGATTTTAGGAGGCAAATAAATATTAAATAAATAGTCCAACCAAGATCCAGGTTTTAAGGAATGTGTGGGATGAGTGACACTTGTCACTCATGTAAGGGTCCAGAATGATTTTCAATTTAAATCAGATTTTATTATTAAAATATTATTTTAATTCAAACCTCGGTTCGTTCGGTTAATCGATTTTACTTCTGTGACCGTAACTTTTTCGTCGTACGTCCGTTTTTGACGTGCCGCCTGCCTACAGACTCGTGACGTCCTAAACTACCCCACAGTCATGGGTGAAAGTCCTAAATATTCCCCGGGGCAAAAGTCAACTTTTTCCTCCCCTTAGGGGCAAAATGGTCAATTTACAATAAAATAATAATTACGAAAGTTCGGGTTATTACAATCTACCCACCTTACAAAAATTTCGTCCTCGAAATTTACTCAAATAAATAGGGGTACTGTTCCCTCATCAAGTCTTCAGGTTCCCACGTTGCTTCCTCGACGTCATGGTTCCTCCACAACACTTTCACTAATCGAATCGTCTTGTTTCTCAAAACCTTGTTCTTCTGATCCAGAATCTGCACTGGTTTCTCTCCAAAACTCAGATCGGTCATCAATTCCAATGGTTGCTCCGACAAAGCATGTGACTCGTCTCGTAGGTACTTCCGTAACATGGACACATGGAAAACATCGTGCACTCTAGCAAGTTCTGGAGGTAATGCTAACTGGTAAGCCACGGGCCCAATCCTCTCTGTGATCTCGTATGGTCCAAAGTAACGCGGACTCAACTTCCCACGTCAGCCAAAACGGACAATTCCTTTCCATGGTGATAACTTTAGGAACACAAAATCTTCGACCTCAAATTCCAAGTCTCGAATCCGTCGATCAGCATAACTCTTTTGGCAATCTTGCGCTGCTTTTAATCTTTCCTTGATGATTCGGACCGTTTCCTGTGCTATGTCCATCAAATTCGGCCCTACTGCTGCTCGCTCTCCTACCTTCGTCCAGCAGATAGGTGTCCTGCACTGTTGACCATACAGTGCCTCGTAGGGTGCCATCCCGATACTCGCCTGATAACTGGTGTTGTATGCGAACTCTATCAAAGGCAAATGAGTATCCCCCACGAATCCTAAAACTGCAACACACAAGACCTCATCATGTCCTCGAGGGTCTGGATAGTCCTCTCTGACTGTCCATCGGTCTGTGGGTGGAAAGCTGTACTGAAATGTAAATTTGTACCCAAAGTGTTCTGTAAACTCCGCCAGAACCTGGAAGTGAAACGCAGATCTCGATCAGACACTATCGACTCTGGCGTACCATGGAGTCGAATGATCTCTTTCACAAACAGCTGAGCCAGTCGGTTTGGCTTATATGTTTCCTATATCGGTATGAGCTGACTTGGTTAATCGTTCTAAAATTACCAAAACTCCATCAAATCCACTCCGAGTCCTTGGCAACTTAAAGACAAAGTCCATGGTAATGTGATCCCATTTCCACTCGGGAATCGGAAGTGGTTGCATAGCCCCATACGGTCTCTGTCGTTCTGCCTTGACCTGTTGACAGGTCAAACATCTGCTCACAAACTCTGCAATATCCTTTTTCATTCCTGCCCACCAATAATGGTTCCGGAAGATACGGTACATCTTTGTACCTCCCGAATGCATGGCATAAGCCGAATTATGGGCTTCCTCAAGAATCTCTGTCCGTAACTCTGCCACTCCAGGAACACACAAACGGCCCAGTTTCACTAGAGCTCCATCACCTCAAATGGTGAAGTCCTGCCTCTCATCCGCTTCGACCTCAATCCTGTAGATACAAAGTGTCGGATCCTGAAGTTGTGCCTCGATAATCCGATCGACTAGCACATGTCGTACATGAAAACTGGCTAACAAAGCTCCCTACTCATCCATCCCCAGCATAACTCCAGCCCTTCGGAGTTCCACTAGCAAAGGAAGGTACACCATCCTCAGGTGTGCAACTGATCCTGCTGACTTTCTGCTAAGTGCATCTACCACGACATTCACCTTTCCTGGATGCTACTCAACTGTACAATCATAGCCCTTGATCAGTTCCAACCACCGTCGCTGCCTCACGTTCAGCTCCTTCCGAGTGAACAAATGCTTTAGACTCTGATAATCGGTGAATGTCCTGCAGGTCACCCCGTACAGATAATGTCTCCAGATTTTTAAGGCATGGACCAACGCCGCCAACTCCAGATCTTGCGTAAAATAATTTAATTCATGTGGCTTTAGTTGCCTCGATGCATAAGAGATAACTCTGCCATTCTGCATCAATACGCAACCCAAACCCTGTAATTATGCGTCACTGTAGACTTCGAACTCTCCACTGTTATTAGGTAAGGCAAGAACAGGCGCGGTAGTTAACCGACGTTTAAGTTCTTGATAACTCTGCTCGCATCGTTCGTCCCAAATAAACTTTACTCCTTTCCTGGTCAAACGAGTCAACGGTGCGGCGATACTAGAAAAACCCTCAACAAATCTTCGGTAGTATCCTACCAAACCAACGAAACTCCGTACCTCAGTTACGGTCGTCGGTCTAGCCCAATTTGTCATAGCTTCGGTCTTCTGGGGATCCACACTAATCCCGTCTGCTGATACCACATGTCCCAGAAAACCAATGTTGTTTAGCCAAAACTGGCACTTACTTAGCTTGGAGTATAACTGTTTCTGCCTCAGCTTTCCTAACACCAACCGTGGGTGTTTCTCATGGGCCCTCGCACTCCTCGAGTTCACTAGGATATCATCAATGAACACGATCACAAATTTATCCAAATAAGATCGAAAATCCTATTCATCAGATCCATGAATGCTGCTGGAGCATTCGTCAAGCCGAAAGGCATCACTAGGAACTCATAATGCCCGTATCTGGTCCGAAACGCTGTCTTCGGAACATCCTCCTCAGCAATCCTCAACTGGTGATAACCAGATCATAAATCAATCTTCGAGAAGTACTGTGCTCCCCGCAGTTGATCGAATAGATCATCAATCCTGGGTAAGGGGTACTGGTTCCTTACTGTTACCTTGTTGAGTTGTCGGTAGTCAACACACAAGCGGAGGCTCCCCTCCTTCTTCTTCACAAATAACACCGGTGCTCCCCATGGTGATGAACTTGGTCGGATGAATCCCAAATCCACCAACTTCTGCAATTGGGTTTTCAGCTCCCGCAACTCAGCCGGTGTCATTCGATATGGTGCCTGTGACATAGGTCGTGTACCGGGGAGTAGTTCAATCATGAACTCGATCTCCCGATGTGGTGGTAATCCAGGCAAATCTTTCGGGAACACATCCGGAAACTCTCGCACCACAGGCATATCATCAGCACTCGGAGTGTCAATCCGTGTCGTCACAACATGCGCTAGATAACCCTGGCATCCTTTCGGTAGAAGCTTGGTAGAAGCAAGCGAAGAAATTATTCCAGGTAGCGAACCGTCACATTCTCCCTGAAAAGTAACCTCCGGCAAACCCGGACTCCACAGAATCACTCGCCTACTACAACAATCCCTGAGCGAACCGTGTTCCGTCAACCAATCCATCCCCAAGATAACATCAAAGTCATGAATATCCATAAGGATTAGATCGGCTAGTAAATCCACATCCTCCATTCTTACCGGGCACTTCCGAATCACTTGATTCAGTATGTACACAACTCCCATCGATGTACCAACACCCATCGATGTACCAACACCCATCTCACTATCTAAGGCTGACACCTCACAATCTAACAAACCCGCACAACTCCTTGAAATAAAGGAATGGGTAGCCCCAGCATCCATTAACACCCGTACAACAAGATTTGAGATATGAAGAGTACCTGTAACAACACCGGTGCCGCCTTGGCTTGCTGCTCTGTGACTGAAAATACACGAGCTCGTGGTCCGGTAGCCTGTCCGCGCCCACGTGCTCCACGATCCTCACTACGGGCTCCGCTCTGCCCTCGGCCTCCGACAGTGTTGGAAGCTGAACTCTGCACTGCACTGGTGCCTCCTGTATCGTTGCCCATGCTCAAAGCTGGGCACTCCCGAGCATAATGGCATGAACCTCCGCAGGCAAAGCAAAAGAGTACACCTGGTCTGTCAGCCGACCCACTGGATGCATCACTCCATGACATGCGCTGACTAGAGCCAAATCTCGACCCCGATCTCTGGGGACTCCCAAAGCGACCAGATCCTCCTCGGCCGCACGAGAATGAGGATGTTCCACTACTGTGTGCTCCCTTCAATCCTCGACGGCTCACTGGTCCAAGATACAGACGATCCCCGCGTTGTCCCTCTCCAGATGACTGTCGTGCCCGGGGTGTCGCCAGACCAGACTCGACACGAACCGCAACATCCACCATATGTCTTAGGGTAGCATGACTGGCAGCTGTCACACCTGCTCAAATATCGCTTCAAAGTCCAAGCTCAAATCACAGACATTTGTCCTCTTCTGTGCTTACAAAGGCTGATGCGAACCTAGAAAGTCTCACGAAAGTCTGCTTATAATCCGTCACCGACGAATCGCCTTGCTCAAGTCGTAGAAACTCTACCTCACGGGCAGCATGAAATGAGCGCGGGTAGTACTGGTCCAAGAATCTCGCACAAAAGACCTCCCAAGTAGTAGTGTGGACGGACCCACCAAACATCTCCAGGCCATACCACCATTGGTAGGCCCCGCCTTCCAATAGGAAGGTCGCCAATGCCACGCTCTCGTCCGGTGGGCAGTGCATCACAGTAAAGATCCTTTCCCATTTGGCTATCCATTCGTGAGCATCCTCGGGGTTTGATTCCCCACTAAAGTGTGTGGCTCCCAAACGTTGAGACCGTTCGATACTCGCACACTCCATCTCTCTAGCTATTTCTTCGCCAGTCCGTGCTTGAGGAATTCTCCTTGGAGGCACAACCCACTGTTAAAGAGGCATAGATTAGATAACAACATCTTTAAACGTCAGAGATACCAAGTACTGACCGCTAGTCTAGCATGCTGACCATAACCTAGTGCTCTGATACCAAGTTGACAGGACCCGCCCCGATCCACCTAGGACCACCTGGGGACGTGCCCTTCTCCCGTTTGACACCCGACCACACAATACCAAAATTACCCTTAAAGGAATTCAAATGCATAAATATTCAAATTTAAGTCATACAAACATCTAAATACAAATAGTGTCAGACAAGGGATAGTTTCCAAATACAGGTTATTAAGCACGACTCTAGACATTCTACGTGCCAACCTACCCAGCAGTAGGGTTCGGGTGCACAACGTAAACCTATGCCTCTTCCCCGGGATCCTCTTCTTCTTCCTCAGTAGCATGACCTGGAGGGGTTAGTAAAACAATAAGGGTGAGTGGGCTGAAACTCAAGTTTATAAAACAGTACATCATCTCGAAAACATATAGTTTTTCCCCTCCGTTTTCCGAAATGCATGCATTAGTATCAAAATCCATAATATCATATGATATAAACATAAGCAGAATAATATAAACATAAACATAACCTCAGTCACTGCACTATACATCCCAACCTTGACATCCCAGATGTCTGACGTCCCAGATGCCCAATAAGGTCACAGTCCCAAGGCTACGCGTGCCACCCGAGGTCTCAATCTCGAGTCCAAATCCCGAACCCAGTCCGGGTATGGCATCCTAGATGCGTGACGTCCCAGACGTCCAATAATAGCAATCCTGCTCCTGAGCCACTCTACGGTCCGGTCCCTCCATAGAATGACCCCTCGCAGGCAATGCGCCGTGACCATTCCGGGGTACCTACATTCGGAGGAGATAGTATCCTAGGGTAGATTTATACAGTGTAATACTAAAGATAATCATCGAAATCCATATACATATACATGACTCAAAACAGTGCATAACTAACCAGACGGGTCTCATGCCCAAACATCGTAATGTGTGCCATAATCATAACTCAAGATAATCGAATGCTTTTGCTTGAATCACATATATATATATAGCAAGGAAAACAGTTATGCATGCCAAGGTTTAGTGAAATCAAAGGCCCACTCACAATACAATCCCGCTGCAAATCCGAACGTATAACCCTGTCGGAGTGCTATTGCACGATTCCTGTCATGTCCAAAGCATACGTAAGGGTCACTATAAGTCCCTACTAAACAACCAAGAAATCCTAGACTAAAACCGGCCCGGGAAAGCCATCCGAACACGCTTCCCAAGGCTTCAAACCCTAATTTGACCAACCTAACGATCTCCGCTCCCCCACGCGCCTGGTCCGTCGAAACCTTGAAAATGGTACTGGTCCCACAAAATTTACTATTCACACGCTCCCCCACGCGCCTGGTCAATGGGCGATCAATCGTGCTACAGTACATGCTGACGTCAGCAATGACAGTGTTAGAGGACACGTGTCACATGCTCGTTGGTCCAAGGTCTGACAGTTTCTGACATGATGACGTCATCATGATGTCACTGTTGACATCAGCATAATGATGTCATCAGTTACAGTAACCGGGTCAACCCGATTTGTAGAAACTGGGTCGCTGGTGACCCACGGCTTGACCCGATCACAGATCACGTTTTCGGCCACCATTTTCGATCAGACATGGCTCTATAGGCTCGTCACAACCCCCTCTACAGTTCTGTGAATTCAAAATCATTTTTTAGGTTGAAGAAGCTACTTGAAAATCAACGGGAAAGTCGGCTGAAAACTCTGGTCGTTTTCTCCGGCAACTCGCCCAGATTCTGGGCACGAAATTTGGTCCAAACTGGTCGTCTGAGTCCCTAGGACATGTCTCAGAGATGAAAATGAATTCTAACGTTAAAACTAGCCATTTCGAAACAGGGAAGAAAAACTAAACCTTTCTGGTTTTCTGACTCACCGCCGCCGTGTCGCTACCATAGGCCGTCCAGCCCACTTCTCAGTCCTCCTACCGTCCCAGTTAACCTAACCCTGGCAACCCTTTCGCAACAACCTTTCTGCTGTAAGAGCTGATATGACTTTAGCGGTTAACATTTGCCGCTCTCCCTGGAATATCACCTCCGGTAATCCTGGACTCTGGAGTATCACCCTCTTATCGAAACATTCGATAGAGGCATGATGGGTTGTCAGCCAATCCATCCCAAGGATAACATCAAAATCACATAAATCTAACCAAAATTAAGTCAACCACGAGATGCTCACTCCCGATCAAAACAGGATACTCTCGTATCACTTGGTTGACTACATAAATATCACCATTCGGTGTACCGACTCCCATATCACAACCAAGTGCAGAAATCTCTCTATTAGCTAAGGTTGCATACGTGCGAGAAACAAATGAATGAGTAGCTCCCGGGTCTATTAAGGTACGTCCATGATGCCCAAAAATAGGAAGCATACTTGTCACCACTCCTGGGGTAGATCGAGCCTCCTGTTGAGTAACAGCAAATACTCGAGCATGTGGTCCCGAAGTCTGACCACGTTCTCGTGAGTTACCATGTCCTCGACCAGCTCATCTCCCCCCAGTCGTATCAGAAGTCGATGCCGTACTCCGACTCTGCTCGGCAGTGCCCCAACCGGTACCACTACCAACCAAACGTGGGAAATCCTTCTTGAAATGGCCCGGCTCCAGACAGTAAAAGCAAACAAGTACATTTCGCCGATTGGGTCCGCTGTTCTGTCGGTTGGCTGATCCCACTGATACTTCACTAGACTGGACTGTTGCCGAAGATTGAGACCCAAATCTCGGTGCATTCCTGTCAGGACCCACCCCGGTTTCACCCCGAAACCCGAGGTAAATCCCGCTCCCGTCTGACTCCCCAACACAAAACTCAAGTAAAACTCACTCGAACCCAGTCAGACGCAGGAGTAAATACAAAATATCCCAACCTTATCGTTTACAGAGTATAGCACTAAATTACAAGGAAAATAAAAACTGATAAAGTACACGCACACAGAAGCCTTTAAACTCTTCTAGGATCCCTCACGTCACTTCTATGCCTCGGACACTGCCTCGACGTCAAGACCCCGCGCTAGCTCCACAACCTGGAGGGCAATTTAAAACAAAAGTGTGAGTGGACCAGAAAGTACAAAAAGTTCAAAACCATTTGATAAGAAAACCGAGTTTAACCCTCCGTTTTGAAACCACATGCATAACCACCAGTTATGAACACAGTTATAAAATAATCGTTATAAAACATCATAAGAAACAGAAACACTATAAAATATCATAAGAAACCATAGCATGAGTATCAGAAACCGTATCAAATTCTCATTCCCGATCGAACCTGCTGGACCTCTCCGAGTCTTTAAACTCCCGAGTCTTTAAACTCAATAGGCATATGGGGGTAATATCGTAATATCCGAGTCTTTAAACTCCCGAGTCTTTAAACTCAATTCGGGTTTTTAAACCCAATCCGGCCGGTCCCCCGTTACGTATATCCGGGTCTTTAAACCCAATATCCAGATCCAGCAAATCCAATCCCAAAATCATTTGAAAACCATTCACCAATCCACATCCAAACCCGAATCCGAAATCACTGGTCCGATGCCCTTCCGGCAGCCAGAACCGTCATTCCGAACCCAAATCCGGAATCCACTTTTCAACTTTGAAATCAAATTCTGCTTTCCGAAATCCGATTCGAAAACCGAAAACCTTGATCATCGAAATCACGTTCCAAAATCCCTTTATAATCATTGAAAACCACTTAACATTTGGAATCCCAAAACCATAGCATCAATTTCAGAAACCAACTATTCCTCGTAAAACGTGTAATAATGTAAAACCAACCAAAACATATATAATCAAACCATAAAACAGTTATAGAAAACAATTATGCATGCTCGAGTTTAAAGAAAGGGGTCCACTCACAGTACTGAGCCCTACTCGCGTCCCGAACGTCCAGCCCGTTCCTCGGCTTCCTCGGGTAATCCCGATCCTGTCAAACACCGTCAAATTACGTCACTAATACGTCTACAAACATTCTCCTAAATTTCCTCAAAAATCCCCGAACCGAAGACCTAGAACCCCGGGACCCTAAACCTTCACCCTCGTGGAACCAAACTCATACGATGTCCGATTAACCCGAAACCAACTCCATTGAACTCAACACAACTCCTAGACCAAACGTTAAGTTGATCGTTTCTCCATACGCCGCCGCACGCGCCCCCACGCGCCGCCCAAAGTGGCTGCGCGTGGCCCCACGCGCCAGCTACAGTACCACCTTCAACCTGTGCTGAACCGGCCGTCGCAGGCTGAACCGGCGAGAGGCATTCTCTGCCGTCCGGCCACCAAGTCACTCCCTCTCTTCTCCTACAGCTTCGTCCAGACCCCACGAATCCATTCCCCTCACTCTCCTGGTTCGATTCAACTCCCAGCTTCACGACTGAAGCTTGAACCAGACGGCCCTCAGACCCCTGTTTCACGATCCGGCTACTCCGGTCATCTCCCGTCACGGTGGCAACACCAGACGATCCCTAAGGCTTCACTGAACCTAGACCACACCTCCTTTACCTTCGACTCAGCCCCAAACTCGTCGACTTTGAGTTCGAAGCTCACGGCCGAAACAGAGCAACAGAGCACCCCTCTGCGACTGAGCTCCACCGTGGACACCCCCGTCACGGCGACCACCAAAAATCAATCCTAGGACCTCCCTGAACATAACCCTGACCTCCAATCACTTCGACTCTAAACCTAGACTCACGACTTTCAAATTGAAATTCCACGGGAAAACAGAGCACAGGAATCTCACCTTCGAGTGCAGCTCCGCCGTGCACGATTGCACCGCCAAATCACGACCACCAGCTCCGCCCTGTCTCACTGTCACTCTCACAACTCGCTAATCACTCACTCTTGCACCCAGATCGATCAATTCTCCTCAATTCTCACACTCTGTTTCTCTGTGTTTGTCGAAGAACAAACACGGGTATGCATGGTTCCACCCAACTAATTGGGCTGTGAACACACAGGATTCCACCAGAATCCTCTAGCCCTTTGCCATGTGTCACCATCCCTTCAATCTTTATCCCACTTGGTTAAACCCCAGCCGTCCATTCCTTTCTCTCTGCACAAATCCCCATAAACCCAAAAAGACTAAAATACCCTTCTGTTTAACACATTTTTACGGTTTTACCGAAACTTCCTAGACCCGTAACTCTCGCCTCGTAAGTCCGATGAACACGTGCCGCCCGTCATCGAACTCAGGACGACAAGAACTATCTAGCCATCCTAGGTCAACCTACCAAAACTCGATTATACAAAAAGTCAACTTTTCCCCCTATTTTACCAAAATTACGATAATACCCTCGACCTTGCGAACATCACAACTTCCTCCTCGGATGTCGGAATCAAACATACCACATGTCTACGGGTTCATGACGTCCTAAACTACGTCCTGGTCACTAGTCAATCCCCAATTGACCACCCGAAATAAAAGTCAACATTTTTGCCCGAATCAGGGGCAAAATCGTCATTCTCCACTAGTGACCCCATCGGGACCAACTAACCCCTGATTAACCTTACTAATCACACCTTAATCACTCTACTAATCCCAATTCTCGGGACGGGTTGTTACAATCTACCCACCTAAAAAGAATTTCGACCCCGAAATTCCACAGCTAGTTCCCAACACCTAGGGTCTCCTACCCGGTAAGGAACAACCTCTCCTAGGTTCCCTGTCTATCATCTCCACCTTGGGTATTTCACTCCATCCCCAACTACTGTTACCACAGCCAACCCTAGCTATGTAACAACTGCATGGTGTACGCAAGGGAAACTCTATGAACAGAAAACAAAGGTATTATAAAATACCTCATTTCACAGTACCCGACAGAAGTCATAGAGTACATCCTCGTATACAACCACCCTACCTGCCCGAACCAACTCGACTACTAACCCAAACAATCGTCCACCCATCTCCCTCGGCTACTATTCCGGCCACGGTCGAACTAACTCCACAAAGTCCTAAAGGCAAACTCTAGCTTGTGGGTTCTCTCCTTCAATAGTCTCAGATCGATCAGTTATAGTCACTCCTTTCCTCTACTTCCCGTCAACCTGCTACAGAACTTACTGTACACTCCAAGTCCTCTAGGAAAACTCCTAGACTCTACCCCGAAATCCAACAACCAAACCAACAGAACAACCAAAAGTGAAACAAGTACCTGTCCCCACATCTGGTATCGACTGATCCTCCTGCTGAGTCATCGAGAACACCCGGGCTTGAGATCCCGACGCTCTACCACGTCCCCTCGAACTACTCGTGGCTGTGCCACCACCTCCTCTAGTGCCCGCTGTCCCTGACGCTGTACTCTGTCCGGACTCCGCTACTCCTCTGCCTACACCACCTTCCTGTGGCAACAGTGGACACTCACGTCGGAAATGACCTCGCTCCCCACAGTAGAAACACACATTCCAGCCTGGTCCACTGCTCGGTCTCCCCGTAGACGCTACCGACGTCGCACTCGCTTGCGGAGTCGGCGGTGCTCGGTAACCCCAAAATCCTGAACTCTGGGCACTACCAGGCCTACCAAAACGATCATCGCCCGACGAGGACGATCCACCGAAGTTACCTCTTTTCGGTGTCCGCTGGCTCGAAGCTCCAGGAATAGATAGTTCCCGGCGTCGCACCGGCAAACTAGCCTCAACTCGCACCGCAGCATCCGACAAGTCTCGGAGGGTAGCAAAAGATCCAGTCGTCACTACGGCTCGAATCTCACCGCACAAACCCAGCTCAAACCTTCGGCACTTCTCGGCTTCAGTGGCCACAAAAGCAGGAGCAAACCGAGACAACATCTGGAACTTCCGTTCATACTCTGCCACGGTCATATTCCCCTGCTGGAGCTACAGAAACTCCGCCTCCTTGGCATCCCGGAAAGAACGAGGATAATACTGCTCCAGAAACCGTTCCCTGAACGTCTCCCAGGTCACACTATGGACATCCCAACCGGACAACTCAAGAGTATACCACCACTCATAAGCTGCACCATCTAGTAAAAAGGTAGCCAGCAACACTCGCTCCTCCGGCGGACAATGCATCACCGCAAAAATCCGCTCAAGTCGGGTAATCCACCTCTGGGCTTCCTCAGGATCAGCCCCACCACTAAACGTAGTAGCCCCGAGCCACTGGGCTCGCTCAATCGTGGCACTCTCCGTTTCTCTTGCTACTTCTTCAGGTTGTGGAGAGGGTCTACGTCTCGGAGGCATCGTCAATCGCACGCTGAAAGAGGCATAGAAGTAGTTAAGAAACTAAAACACAACCTCACAAACCAACAAACCCCACAAACCCGACAAACCTATGCTCTGATACCAATTGTCAGGACCCACCCCGGTTTCACCCCGAAACCCGAGGTAAATCCCGCTCCCGTCTGACTCCCCAACACAAAACTCAAGTAAAACTCACTCGAACCCAGTCAGACGCAGGAGTAAATACAAAATATCCCAACCTTATCGTTTACAGAGTATAGCACTAAATTACAAGGAAAATAAAAACTGATAAAGTACACGTACACAGAAGCCTTTAAACTCTTCTAGGATCCCTCACGTCACTTCTATGCCTCGGACACTGCCTCGACGTCAAGACCCCGCGCTAGCTCCACAACCTGGAGGGCAATTTAAAACAAAAGTGTGAGTGGACCAGAAAGTACAAAAAGTTCAAAACCATTTGATAAGAAAACCGAGTTTAACCCTCCGTTTTGAAACCACATGCATAACCACCAGTTATGAACACAGTTATAAAATAATCATTATAAAACATCATAAGAAACAGAAACACTATAAAATATCATAAGAAACCATAGCATGAGTATCAGAAACCGTATCAAATTCTCATTTCCCGATCGAACCTGCTGGACCTCTCCGAGTCTTTAAACTCCCGAGTCTTTAAACTCAATAGGCATATGGGGGTAATATCGTAATATCCGAGTCTTTAAACTCCCGAGTCTTTAAACTCAATCCGGGTCTTTAAACCCAATCCGGCCGGTCCCCCGTTACGTATATCCGGGTCTTTAAACCCAATATCCAGATCCAGCAAATCCAATCCCAAAATCATTTGAAAACCATTCACCAATCCACATCCAAACCCGAATCCGAAATCACTGGTCCGATGCCCTTCCGGCAGCCAGAACCGTCATTCCGAACCCAAATCCGGAATCCACTTTTCAACTTTGAAATCAAATTCTGCTTTCCGAAATCCGATTCGAAAACCGAAAACCTTGATCATCGAAATCACGTTCCAAAATCCCTTTATAATCATTGAAAACCACTTAACATTTGGAATCCCAAAACCATAGCATCAATTTCAGAAACCAACTATTCCTCGTAAAACGTGTAATAATGTAAAACCAACCAAAACATATATAATCAAACCATAAAACAGTTATAGAAAACAGTTATGCATGCTCGAGTTTAAAGAAAGGGGTCCACTCACAGTACTGAGCCCTACTCACGTCCCGAACGTCCAGCCCGTTCCTCGGCTTCCTCGGGTAATCCCGATCCTGTCAAACACCGTCAAATTACGTCACTAATACGTCTACAAACATTCTTCTAAATTTCCTCAAAAATCCCCGAACCGAAGACCTAGAACCCCGGGACCCTAAACCTTCACCCTCGTGGAACCAAACTTATACGATGTCCGATTAACCCGAAACCAACTCCATTGAACTCAACACAACTCCTAGACCAAACGTTAAGTTGATCGTTTCTCCATACGCCGCCGCACGCGCCCCCACGCGCCGCCCAAAGTGGCTGCGCGTGGCCCCACGCGCCAGCTACAGTACCACCTTCAACCTGTGCTGAACCGGCCGTCGCAGGCTGAACCGGCGAGAGGCATTCTCTGTCGTCCGGCCACCAAGTCACTCCCTCTCTTCTCCTACAGCTTCGTCCAGACCCCACGAATCCATTCCCCTCACTCTCCTGGTTCGATTCAACTCCCAGCTTCACGACTGAAGCTTGAACCAGACGGCCCTCAGACTCCTGTTTCACGATCCGGCTACTCCGGTCATCTCCCGTCACGGTGGCAACACCAGACGATCCCTAAGGCTTCACTGAACCTAGACCACACCTCCTTTACCTTCGACTCAGCCCCAAACTCGTCGACTTTGAGTTCGAAGCTCACGGCCGAAACAGAGCAACAGAGCACCCCTCTGCGACTGAGCTCCACCGTGGACACCCCCGTCACGGCGATCACCAAAAATCAATCCTAGGACCTCCCTGAACATAACCCTGACCTCCAATCACTTCGACTCTAAACCTAGACTCACGACTTTCAAATTGAAATTCCACGGGAAAACAGAGCACAGGAATCTCACCTTCGAGTGCAGCTCCGCCGTGCACGATTGCACCGCCAAATCACGACCACCAGCTCCGCCCTGTCTCACTGTCACTCTCACAACTCGCTAATCACTCACCCTTGCACCCAGATCGATCAATTCTCCTCAATTCTCACACTCTGTTTCTCTGTGTTTGTCGAAGAACAAACACGGGTATGCACGGTTCCACCCAACTAATTGGGCTGTGAACACACAGGATTCCACCAGAATCCTCTAGCCCTTTGCCATGTGTCACCGTCCCTTCAATCTTTATCCCACTTGGTTAAACCCCAGCCGTCCATTCCTTTCTCTCTGCACAAATCCCCATAAACCCAAAAAGACTAAAATACCCTTCTGTTTAACACATTTTTACGGTTTTACCGAAACTTCCTAGACCCGTAACTCTCGCCTCGTAAGTCCGATGAACACGTGCCGCCCGTCATCGAACTCAGGACGACAAGAACTATCTAGCCATCCTAGGTCAACCTACCAAAACTCGATTATACAAAAAGTCAACTTTTCCCCCTATTTTACCAAAATTACGATAATACCCTCGACCTTCCGAACATCACAACTTCCTCCTCGGATGTCGGAATCAAACATACCACATGTCTACGGGTTCATGACGTCCTAAACTACGTCCTGGTCACTGGTCAATCCCCAATTGACCACCCGAAATAAAAGTCAACATTTTTGCCCGAATCAGGGGCAAAATCGTCATTCTCCACTAGTGACCCCATCGGGACCAACTAACCCCTGATTAACCTTACTAATCACACCTTAATCACTCTACTAATCCCAATTCTCGGGACGGGTTGTTACAATTCCCAAGACCATAACTTAAACGAGTACCACCAGATGATCCAGAACTAGAACCACCCCTTTTTGGCCATCTCTGACTCGGCGCTCTCTGATACTGTCGCTCTCGGCGCCGACCATAGCCTGAAAACTGCTGTGGTGCTGGTAAAGTCACCTCCACTCTAGCAGCTGCATCAGATAACTCCCTCAGAGAAGCATATGATCCCACTGTCACGGCACCACGGATTTTATTCTTTAACCCCTGCTCAAACCTCCTACACTTGTCCTCCTCGGTAGACACAAACAAAGGGGAAAAATTTGCTAGGTTCAAGAACTTTTGCTCATAATCAGCCACAAATAGATCTCCCTGTGTCAGTTGAAGAAACTCCACTTCCTTGGCATTACAGAAAGAACAAGGATAAAACTGATCTAAGAAACGGTGCATGAAGTCCTTCCAACTCAGGGTGTTGGAATCCAATCCCGTCAACTGTAATCCACGCCACCATCGATACGCTTGACTACTCAGCATAAACGTGGCTAAAGGAACCATGTCTCCTAGTGGACATCGCATGATCTCGAAAATCCGTTCCAACTGTGTAACCCGATCATACGCCTCATCTGGGTTAGTCTGACCCGTAAAACTCGTGGCCCCCAAACGTTGAGCTCTCTCTACGTCTGGACCCTCCATTTCTTCGCCAGGCTGTGCACGAGGCTCGCGTCGCGGAGGCATCTTGAGGTATCTGTACGTAAAATATATCAGTTAACCAGACCTGCACACAATGTGCAAGACTCAGACCGCAACCTAGTGCTTTGATACCAATTGACAAGTCTCATCCCGATTATCCCTCGATAACCGTGACAGATCCTGCTCCTGTCTGACAATAACTCGAAAGTACCAAAAGTAGTTTCAAATATATACATATAACACATATAAACGATAACATTGTCAGACAAGGGATAGTTCAGTATTCCGAGACCGTTGACCTAGTCAACAGGTTTACATAGCATAGGAAATATTTACATGTAGGGAGTAAAATCCTACGCTGCAAAGTGTCTGAGTTACGCAACGGTCCGTTTATTCCTCAGCCTCGATATTAGCCTCAGTACCTGTGCACTGGCATGGAGGGCAAATAAAACATCAAAGCTGTGAGTGGACAAAAATAAAGTTTAGAAATACATTTATCAAAATATAGTCTTACCCTCCAGTTTTCACAAATATGCATGCATATCATAACTCATAAATCAAATAATTAAGAGATGAATATAATTCTCAAACATCAACAAAAACACAGAATCCAGGTCCAATATAGAGTCACGTTATCCCTACAACGCATGCAAATCAATAGGCTCAAGGACCGCTCAAATCCCGAGCATCCGCCGCTGTGAACACATCACCAGCCAGCAATCCGGATCTCGTGAACACATCACTTACCGATCCATATATAATCCAGCACATCTGATCTGAGTCAAGCCTCCCTCGGCTGCTCGACAAAGATCGTGCTACGTGACCTCTTAGGGGTAAACACTTCCATCCCGAAGGCGAGCGCTATCTCCAGGGTCTATTTCGGGGGAAACATATTCCACACCGAAAGCCCTCATATATCATCATCACGAAAACCAGTGAAAACAGTTGCATGTAATATCAAAACCATTTTTGAACTGGGCTTTAAGCCCAAAAACACTTTTCTCAAATCTATAAACCAATCCACGCAAACCTGCGCAATCACAATCTTATTTATGACATAAATCCATCAAATCCAATATCAAACTCATAATCCGACTCAAAATCAAGTTCAAACCCCGAGCCTTAGCTCGAAATACCAGTTTCACATTTGTCTTGAAAATCGTGCCCAAAAGCATATAAAATAATATAATATTCCCAAGCATATAAAATAATATAATATGCCCAAAAATTCAGAAATCATCATATCGAAGTATCAATCATACCAAATCATTTCCAATCATATTATAAAGCATTTAAAACATATATGCATGCATTTAGGGTAGAAAACAAAAGTCCACTCACACACCGTCCAGATTGTTCTGTTTCGAGTTGTTCGTATTCTTCCGACGTCCTGAAAGTATTCGGGCCTGTCAAACAAGTAATATAATATTACTAACTCGTTACATAATCTCCTGTACGAATTTCCTAAGCGTCGGAATAAAATAATATTATTTTAAACGTAACCTATACGCCTCGGGTATACAAACTACTCTTAGTTCATATCCGATTGTCCCGAAACCAACGCTAATAGGTCCGTAGCATCGAGAGTATCAAAATTGCTGTTAGACCCTTCCTCGGATTCCTGGCCACGCGCCCTCACGTGCTGCCGCAAGCGGCTGCGCGTGAAAGCCACGCGCCATGAACAGTGCCTGCTACAGTGTCTCTCTCTCTCGCCCGTTTCTCTGGTATTCGGGTCTGTGACCCGCGATCAGACCCGACTCGTTTTCTATCAATTTACACTCAATTCATCTCGTTCTTTCACTCATTAATATCTATCTAATCTAAGTGATAGTTCTGTTCCTTCAATTGAATCAATTAAACCATAAAACGCCTCGACTCACGAAGAACACTCATCGGATCCTAATTCGGGTTTGACCTCAAATCGACCTGTTTTCTTCAATTGTTCAGACCAGAAGCATCATAGGACTACTCTAAACACGAAATCGAGATCAATTTCATGAAATTTTACCTCTAAGTAACTCGACTCAAGCTCGATTTTCCGAAACAGTTGCAGTGTCTGTTCTTCCCCAATTCAGCTCCAATTCTTGTTCCAGTTAATTGGATTCAAGTCGTTAAGCTTCCAGGAAGCCTAATATCACGTCCAATTGGAACGAAATCGTCTGGAAATCCAAATTCGAAAATGAAGATTTTGAATGATTTTCGGTTAAGGGCAGTAGGGTGTTTTCTTAAGTTTGTTTGGTTCCTCCTCGGTTTTTCACTCTTCAATTTAGCTAATTGGGCAATCAATTTCTCTTGTTGCAACCGAAATCGATTAAGGAGAAGGAGAAATATGGACGTCCTCTGTTCTGTGTTTGAAGGTTTGGTCGTGTACGGTTACTGTTCATCAGTTAACAATCCATTTATTTGTTAACCTCCATTAATTCATTAATTTAACTCCTTAAGTGCCACTAATCATCCCTAAGAAGTGACATTTGTCACTTGATGCATTACATGAGTCATTTAATGGCATGAATCAGCAAGTAAAGTGGATTGATAATTATCCTTCCACCGTCCAAGTATAATCCACCCAAAATTACCATTTTACCCTTGTGGTCACAAATGACCATTTTACCCCTGGACTTCGCAGACCCATAACTTCCTCATACGAGCTCCGTTTTCGACGTGCCACCTGTCTATGGATTCAGCGTTCCGAGACCTACACAACGGTACTCGAGAAATGTGCAAAAAGTATTTTAAACAAAAAGGAAACTTTTAGCCATATCGTTCCAAGGTCAAAAACGTCATTTTCACATTATTTTAATATTTTACAATTTTTGGATTTTTCGGGGCGTTACAACCTTCCCCCCCTTAGGGAATTTCGTCCCCGAAATTTCACAGAAATAAATACGGGTACTGCTCCCGCATCTGAGCTTCGGGTTCCCAAGTAGCCTCTTCTATATTCTGATTTCTCCAAAGCACTTTTACTAGAGGAATTGTCTTTCGGCGGAGTACTTTATCTTTTCGATCCAAGATCTGCAGAGGTTGTTCCTCAAAGCTTATGTCTTCCCTGAGCTCAATAGGTTGCTCTTCTAATACATGGGACTCATCGTATACATATTCCGCAGCATTGACACATGGAAGACATTATGAACTCTGGAAAGCTCCGATGGTAGTGCTAATCGGTAAGCAACTCGGCCAATCCGCTCGATAATCTCATAAGGTCCGATGAAACGAGGGCTTAATTTCCCGCGCCTGCCAAATCGTACTATACCTTTCCAAGGGGATAACTTTAGAAAAACCCAATCTCCCACTGCAAATTCAAGATCCCTGATCCGTCGATCCACGTAGCTCTTTTGCCTGTCCTGGGCTGCCTTGAGTCTATCTCGAATGAGCTTAACTTTCTCTGTCGTCAGATCAATCAATTCGGACTTAGACAATTTTCTTTCGCCGACCTCTGTCCAACACAAAGGGGTTCTGCACTGGCGTCCATATAAGGCTTCATAAGGTGCCATTCCAATACTTGCTTGGTAACTGTTATTATAGGCAAATTCCATCAATGGCAAATGTGACTCCCAAGTACCCTGGAATTGCAAAACACATGCTCTTATCATATCTTCCAAGGTCTGGATGGTCCGTTCCGACTGTCCGTCTGTCTGAGGGTGGAATGCTGTACTAAAATGCAATCTCGTCCCAAAAGCTTCCTGTAAAACTTTGCCAGAATCTAGATGTAAATCGCGGATCTCGATCTGAGACAATAGAGGCAGGTGTACCATGTAACCGAATAATCTCATTAATGAACAAGTTAGCATACTGAGTCATCTGAAAGTCTTCCTTCACAGGTAAGAAATGTGCTGACTTGGTAAGTCTGTCTACAATCACCCAAACGCCATCGTGGCCTCTGGGCGTCCTCGGAAGTTTAAACACAAAATCCATGGTTATATGATCCCATTTCCATTCTGGGATAGGAAGAGGTTGCAGTGCTCCATAAGGTCTCTGTCTCTCCGCCTTTACCTGCTAACATATCAAACATTTACTCACATACTCAGCAATTTCTCGTTTTATACCAGGCCACCAGTAATGTTCTCGGAGCGTACGGTACATTTTTGTTCCTCCCGGATGCATAGCATATGCAGAACTATGAGCTTCAGCGAGTATCTCCTTTTTCAATGCTTCATCTGCAGGTACACATAATCTCCCTTCTGTGGTTAAGGCTCCGTCCTCATTCACTACATAATCCTGCCGTTCTCCGGCTTCTACTTCAATTCGAAGGATACATAAAGTTGCGTCTTGAAATTGAGCATCAATGATCTGATCAATCAGGATTGGTCGTACCTGGAAACTCGCTACCAACCCCTCTTGACTATCAAGTCCCAACACAACACCAGTCTTACGTAGTTCAACTAATAGAGGCAAGTGTATCATCCGTAAATGAGCTACCGAATGTGCTGATTTTCGACTCAATGCATCAGCCACTACGTTTGCCTTTCCAGGATGGTATTCGATCGTGCAATCATAATCCTTAAGTAATTCCGACCATCTTCTCTGCCTCACATTTAGCTCCTTCTGGGTGAAGAAGTATTTCAAACTTTTATGGTCCGTAAATAATCGGCAAGTCTCACCATATAGATAATGTCTCCAGATCTTTAGCGCATACACTACTGCAGCCAATTCCAAATCATGGGTAGGATAGTTGCGCTCATGCGGTTTTAATTGCCGAGAAGCATAAGCAATCACTTTTCCATGCTGCATCAGCACACACCCTAAGCCGTGTAAGGATGCATCAGTATACACTTCAAATTCTCCACTGTCATCTGGAAGAGCTAATACTGGAGCGGATGTCAATCGTTTCTTCAATTCCTGAAAACTCTGCTCGCAAGTATCATCCCAAATGAACCTAACTCCCTTCCTGGTCAAACGAGTCAAAGGAGCAGCAATCGTAGAAAATCCTTCCACGAAACGCCTGTAATAACCGGCTAACCCCATAAAGCTCCTCACTTCAGTCACTGTTGTGGGTTGTTCCCAATTTCCCACTGCTTCAATTTTCTGGGGATCAACACAAATTCCTTCTGCAGAAATCACATGCCCCAGAAATCCCACACTCGTCCACCAAAATTGGCATTTACTCAGTTTAGCAAATAGTTGATTCTCCCTCAGAGTTCCAAGCACAAGTCTCAGGTGCTTCTCGTGTGCTTTCGCAGTCTTTGAATATACTAAAATATCATCAATAAACACAATGACAAACTAATCAAGATATTTCCAGAATACTCGGTTCATCAAGTCCATAAATGCTGCCGGAGCATTGGTTAACCCAAAGGGCATCACGAGAAACTCATAATGACCATACCGAGTCCGAAAGGCTGTTTTCGGAATATCCTCTTCTCGAATCCTCAACTGATGGTAACCAGAACGAAGATCAATCTTCGAAAAATATGTGGCTCCCTTTAACTGATCAAACAAATCGTCAATTCGAGGCAAAGGATACTTATTCTTGATCGTCATCTTGTTTAGTTGCCTGTAATCCATACACATTCTCAAACTGCCTTCTTTCTTTTTCACAAACAGTACGGGGGCTCCCCACGGTGATACACTAGGTTGAATGAATCCCCTATCGACTAGATCCTGTAATTGCACCTTTAATTCCCTTAACTCAGCTGGTGACATGCGATAAGGAGGCAAAGAAATAGGTCGTGTACCAGGAATCAAGTCAATGGTGAACTCCATCTCCATATGCGGTGGTACTCCTGGTAAGTCCTCAGGAAACACATCTGGGAACTCACATAGGATAGGGATGTCCTCGACCCTAACTGGGGTATCCCATACATCAACCACATGTGCTAGATAACCCTGGCAACCCTTTCGCAACAACCTTTCTGCTGTAAGAGCTGATATGACTTTAGCGGGTAACATTTGCCGCTCTCCCTGGAATATCACCTCCGGTAATCCTGGACTCCGGAGTATCACCCTCTTATCGAAACATTCGATAGAGGCATGATGGGTTGTCAGCCAATCCATCCCAAGGATAACATCAAAATCACATAAATCTAACAAAATTAAGTCAACCAC